>BQNB010119264.1:2085-19325 GCA_026074375.1 Tanacetum coccineum
TATGATTCATTATGCATATGTAAAAAAGTATGCATAATGAATCAAAAACCCGGTATATTATGCATAATGAGTGTTTTTCACATTGATTATTCATTTTGGACCATTTTTGTAAGTAGGCAAAGCATTTATAGCTTTTACCCATTTATTTACAGTACCCAACTGTTAGCAAGGGTAAAGGGTATTAAATTAAAGTCAGAAAAGGATGTAAATAGTATTATTTCATTCAGAGATACTGAACAACCCATATTAAATGTAGAATAAAGAGTCGAGAGAACCAATTCCCAAAGTCAACCAACTCCTTAAACAATATGTTCAGATGTTATTCTTAACTTTAGATCTTTGCTTAAATGTATGCTAATTGAAAGGTATTTTCTTTGTTTGCAGATAAGCATATGGATACAGTGGAAGGAGTCTGTTAAGAGTCAAAAGTAAGAGAGGATTAAAGGTTCTCTCTTTAGACAATGACGGCAACCATTTCAAACTCAAGGACAAACGTTGTTTACAAACAAGTCTTATGTCGTATTTGAATAGGCATCATTGTTATCTATATACAACTTCCTGAATATCTTTTGTATTACTACCAACAACTTTGTTTCGTTGCAATTTTTTAAAATTACGTACATAATAACCAGGGACTACAATACATAAAATACATAAACTAATCCATGTTTTTAAAAATAATAGCAAATAATGTAAAACGGTCTAACAATTTAAAAAAAACTACAACACTTCGTCTTAAAGATCAGACACTCACAACCTCAAAGTAACAAAAAAATCACAAAAATTTCTCAGTCTTTAACCAGAAAACCTTATACAAAATCGTGTAACACCTCTACATATCTCTCTCGCAGTTAGATAACAAGAACAGGAACCACCAAAGTTTTCGAACAATACCCGCTTCGGATCATGGGCGTGCATAGTATAACTAGTATAACAATAAAACGGATAAGTATAATATAGTAATTTAATCCAAAAGGTAAATATGGAGTGTTAAAATTTATTGTTTATCATTTTTGTTAGTTTAGTATTATGATAATTAATTATTTCATTAACAAAAACTTGGCGTTGGTTCGCAGTATCGATTGGTGATTTACGCACGTGATTCTCGGTTTTTGAACAAAAACCAAAATCCGAACGCAAAAATGTATGTTTGCGGTTTAGTGCGAATAAAATAGTTAAAACGTCGTACGCACATCGGTTTTGTAGTTGTTTACGCGCGTCGCGTTTTTGTGTTCGATCGTTTTTCGGGTTTTCGGTTCGGTTTCAGTTTTTTCGGTTTCTTCTGCTCACCCCTAATTAGAAGGTGAGAGGATAAAAATGATTTGCTTGCATAACTTATGCACTAAAGGTGGTTAGCATTATAAAATATGTTATCTTAATTAATATTTACATTTTATCATTCTCAGTGATAAAGTAAATGATTTTTTTAATAAATTGTAGCAATTAACAATAAACATGGTTCTTTTGAAGCTCTAAGCTCTTATGTAATCTTGCAGTTGTCATATTATAACAAAAATCTGTTAAGATTCAAAAGAATAAACAAGATGAACGCAATAAAGTAACAAATAAATAAAGAACTTCATGAATTCTCGTTGTGAGCTACAAATATCTTTTTTTTGTTAACTGAATTTTATTATGCATTGTAGAAATTTATACTTCATTAATATTTGTACAAGTTGGAATATATTTAAAAATACTTCATTATTGTCTTATTAGAAATACTTCATGTTTTTCTTTAGCTATGTTCATGTATAATATGCGAAAACGAATATAACAAATATACGCCCCAAAATCCTATGCATCCTCAGGATTTAAAGCTAGTATTATAATAATAAGGAAAAATGACAAAATTACTCATTTTTACAAACATATTTCATCAAATACCTAAACTTTTTTTTCAAAAATTCTGAAATACTTATAAAATCCTCAAGCTTTGCAAATTTTCCAAAAAATCGCAAGGTTTGACTTTGCAAGATCAAACATCGCAAATTCTAAAAATTACTCTGTTTCCCTCGCTTTTCACGCTTATAGCTCAAAACATGAAAGTTGTAAAACATTAACACTGTGTTCTTGAGTTATTTCATTAAAAAAAGTAAAGGAAATTAAAGGAAACAGTTTCCTCCCAAAATTAGAAGAAAACACATTACTTTAATAATCATCCATACTACATATAAAGCAAATTAGTATCTCATTTTTCATTCAATGCAAAAAATTAAGTAATATAAGTATTAATGCACATTGTATAATCTTTAATGCAAACAACAAATATAGTTGAAATTTAATAATACAAACATTCATTAACATGTGCAATTAACCAATACACAAACACATACTTATTGACTACTAGTCAACACATTTAATGTTATTCTTAAAACACCCATAACTAATTAATGTAGTAATTTTTAATTCACCTCTAAAATGAAAAGTACATGTTATTATACACATTGTACAAACTAATAAAACACACAAAACTTTATACAATTTATATGTTAATACATATAGTTTTAAAGTCGGACCGGACCAACGGGTTCAACCGGAAACATGAGTGGTCACCGGTTCGGCTAGCAAATAAAAGCCGTCTGAAAACGAACCGGAGAGAACCGGTCATAACCTTATAAAAATGGTGAACCGAGTCTGATCGGGATCATATTTTCCTTTTGTTTTTCCCCGGTTAAACACAGAGTACCCGCCGCCGTAACGCGTGGGTATCCTGCTAGTCAAAATAACACTAAGTTTCCTTTCATTTTTTTTTCATTCTTATGTAATACTCGAGAACACAACCTCTTCTATTTCATTTTTATTTTCTTTCATTTTCTTTTTTAACTCTAAGGTGGTGTTTGAATATAACTTAATTGACTTAATACGAAAAAACTTAATTTATTAATTGTTTGTTTTTAACTTAATAAAAAAGGGGCATTTACATCTATGTCTTTACAAAAGTTCAATATTACATCAATATCCTTCTCAATTTTTTAATTACGTCATTATCATTCATTAACTTTTATAATTACATCAATATCCTTCCCAAACTTTTATAATTACATCAATATCATTCTCACACTTTTGAAATTACATCAATATCCTTTCCAAAATTTTAAATTCTCTTATACATCAAAAAAATTAACATGTTTTCTCATCAATCGAGACCAAATATGCATATATGAACAAATAAATATATATGACCAATATTTTTTTCATATTTATATCCAAACTTTGTAATTATATCAACACGTATTTTTATCGTTCAAGGCCAAGAAGTATTTATGAATACTATGATCATGGTCAATGTAAGAGATAATTAATAGTTTCATAATCTAAAATCAATATAATTATGATCTAATTGATTTTTGAATATATATATATCCTTCTTAAAAGTGTGAGAAGGATATTGATGTAATTAATTTTTTTAGTAAGGAGTTGATGTAATTATAAAATTAAAAATGATATTTATGTAATATCAACTTTGACTTAAAAAAACTGAGAGTCTTCGCGTTAATATTAATTAACACGAGTTAATGGAAAAATTAAAACTAAAAATAGTTGATGAGAAATAATAATCAATGTGATGGGAGTGTGTAAAACATTAAAAATAAAAAAGGGCATATGTTTGTTTGTTTGATAGACTAGTATTTGTATTTCTTCTTCTTCTTGTTGTTGGGTAAGTAAATGGGTATGGTGATGAAACAAGGAAGGTGTGGGTGTTATTCTTCTTCAAAATAAACACATCCAATTGATTGATTGATTGATTAATCCTAAAGAAAGAAGGAAATTAGAAAGAAAGAAATTGATTGATGTAAGAAAATCGTAAATAGTTAAAAGGTGAGGGTCCGTTTTGTTTTTTTTTTACTTTGGGCCAATTTTTTTTGGCTAATTTTTTCCCGGATATTTCCCTTTTTTTTTGTACGATTTCGGGATAAATTTTTTTTTCTTTTGCGTTGGGAACGTATGTAAGTTTTTCTCCCCGAAATAATTTTATTTTTTTTGGGTCTCTACGGTTCGAATACTTTTGTTTTGTGGCCGATGAAGGTAAAAAAGTTGTAACAATAAAAAATTTGACTTGTTTTTTTTGTTAATTTTTTTATCTACGGGGATTTTTTTGTGTCTTAGAATAATCATAAATAGTTAAAAGTTGAGAGACCGTTTTGTATTTTTTTTTACTTTGGGCCAGATTTCAGGCTAATTTTGAGCTAGTTTTTTTTTTTTACTTTGGGCCAGATTTTTGGCCACATTTTATGCGAATTTTAGGCAAGTTTGTCGACAAATGTGTATATTAGTAATAATTTTTTTATATGGCTTATATGTTGGGCTCATGTTATAAAAGTGTAGTTTTTTTTTTTTGCTAAATAGTTTTTTTTAATATAATGGTGTTGTACAGTTTGTCACCGATATAGATTTATTTTAAATATTATTAGGTAGTCGAAATGTTTCCTCCGCGTGATATTTTTTTATCCATGAATAAATTGAAACTTTTGTAATATTTTTTCCTCGTACTTTGTGCATAACCCGTTACTGTAGCACAGTGGCCCGAAGTCAAAACGACTTCGTTTTTTTGTCCGACAATAAACGACGACGTTTTGTTTCTTGATGTGTATGTTATAATATAATGAGATGGGGATTGTGTAAAACATTAAAAAGAAAAAAGCAGATGTTGTCTGTTTTGTTTACAGAACTAGTATTTGTATTTCTTCTTCTTCTCCTTGTTGGGTAAGTAAATGGGTATGGTGATGAAACAAGGAAGGTGTGGGCGTTATTCTTCAAAATAAACACATCCAATTCATTAATTGATTGATTGATCCTAAAGAACAAAATTAGAAAGAAAATAGATTAGATGGATCCGGAGCAGACGTTTATAAGAGTACAGGAGCGATTCTCACATGTGTTGACACCGCGAATAAGAGCATCTCTCGAATACATTTATCTCTTCATTGCAATCACTCTTTTTTCTATCCTCGTTGTTATGCACGCCAATTATGTCCAACAGGTTCCTACCTTTTTATTATTAATAATGTTTCTTAAAAAGTTGTTGTTGATGATGATTTTTTTTAACAAACAACAGCCTGGGTGCTCAAGTGAACTTACTGGAGTTGCAACCACTGATGCCCAGCTTATCCAAATTAAGGTTTGTTTACTACCTTGTTCATTTCATTACTATATCATGTCTTTGTTTCGTTTGTGTCTAACATCAACATAGGTTTTCATAATTTCAAGGCTTATTGCTTATGTGGTTTTCGCCTTATGTTTTATAAACTCACTTTTTGTGCCTTATTCTCAAGCTTATATAAGCCGGAAAGTTTTAAAATAACCCATAAAAAGTGAGCTTATGAAACATAAGCCCATTAATATTCGAGCTGTTATCTTTTCTCGAGTGTTTTGGACTGTATTTCAGTTGCAATTGATAACGACTGCCCTTAGCTGCTCAACTTGGCCCCTATCTAAAATCAATTTGATGACGTTTCTATCAAAGCAATTCTAAAAGACAAGTGAATGACCAAAGTTAATTACAAATATCTAAATGAAGAACTGAATAATATAGATGGATGAGTCTTAGAATCACAATCCAGTTGATGTTTAGTCAACTTCCCTCGTTTGTACTTTTCGTCTAGTAAGGTGCCAACCCAAACAGGGATGGATGAACTTGGATGGTATGGGGGCGGTGCCCTCCATGATTCGTCAAATAAAATCGGTTTTTAGTGTAGTAATTTTTTTATTCACCTTTTTATTAAAGTGCACCCCACCACAAAATCAAATTGCCCCCACCTTGAAGCCAAACAATGTAAAAACCTTATATCTCTATCTTCATCTTTGTGTGCAAAACTGACTTTTGTCAAGAAAAATATTTTTTTTGCCCCCGTCCTCTAACTTCCTGGTCACATAACTACAAAAAGCTATATGTCAAGGTATGCCATATGTTACTAGGGGTAACCTTTGCCCTTATAAGTCATAACTGCTCTTATCTCATCTCATAGTCTTAAGTGAAACTTGTATGGAAAATGTAGCCATATTACTCCAATTCACAACAGGACAAGACTTAAGGGTGTTTGGTTAAGCTTATTTGGGCGGCTTATGGCCTTATTAATCTTTTGAAAAACTCATAAGCTCTACTTTTTGGGCTTAAGAGCTTGTCAACTTGAGCTTAGGGCCATTTTATGTTGACAAACTCATTAGCCTAAAATTCTGAGTATATGAGATTTTCGAAAGTTCCATTAGCCATCTATATAAGCCTAAAAAACACCCCATTATCAAGGATTCAGTTTAGGGTCAATTTAAGACTAATATGCATCTTCACTGAAAGATTTGTTACCACTCAAATAAAGGATTACACACTACCTAACATCTGATATTGCTAAGACCCATAAGATAACATAGAATTCCTCGGTCAAATAATCCTAGCTGAATAAGGAAGCATTTTTTAAAACTTGTCTGAATCCTAGGCACTACGACCCCTAACTGAATCTAGTCTGCAAGTTCACGAAACGCTACTGCATTCAGTGAACTATTAATCATATTATTCTAAGCGAGCTGTCAGTATTTTTGTGACTCGGTCGGGCATCATATTCTTTTCAGAATACAAGTAGTGGCTAGAAATCTTTATAAGCCTTTTAGTTGCTTATGGATATAGTTTTAATTTAATGTATGTATTGCTTCACCATATATAGCTAATGCCACAGCGGCGACACCTGATTATTTTTACTCTGTAATGCTTTATGGAGCCTCCTTTGTTGTGCAGATTACCAGTGCTGGCTTGTGGTCACAAAATGAACCTCAGGATGATGCAAAAGATCTTGTTGACATAGAAACTAAGGCTAATGATCAGAAAGTTGCAGATCAAAATGTTGATGAATCAACCTCTTTGGATGCACAGTTCTGGTCAAATTGGGTTAGTTCAAGTGGTATGAGTGGGAAATCAGCTATGGAATTCTGGAAGACCGATAAAGAATCACAACCTGAGACTTCTATCAGTAGTGATGTTATCGAAGATACCTATAGGAAAACCAAGATAGATGAGCCTCCTCGTAGCAGGTTCCCTATGTCAGCCAAAGAATCACTCAAAGCTGCAATGTTACGCGTTATTAGGAAGTGGCATGGTCGCTTTTCATTTCTCTGGAAACATTCCACTCGAATTCTGGCAAGTTTATGGGTGAGTGAAAGCTATCATATTCTTTAATTGCACCACCATAATAATTGATGTATCTATCAGTTTGTGATCTCTTGTCAAATGATTAGGCTTGTTTGTGTGTTATTCTTTATGTTCTGCAGAATTTTCTATTTTTCATGAATATATCATTACTTGAACAAAAAATTAATGGTCACGGCTCTTCTCTTAGTTGTTTTGTTTTTGAACTAGATAGATAGTATTTGCAAACAATGTACTTTCAGAGATGCAAATTAGGCCCCATATGAATACTACTACAGGTGCCTTAAGGTGGTTTAAGAGTTATGTGGGTATCCGAGCACTTGTAATTTGAGATTAATCTAGGGTAAATAACATGAGAAGTCTAGTTTTAAGTTGGTAGATTTCATAAATTGTTTTTCTCTTTCTCTTCCAGACATAACATGCATGCATTGTAGCACACTGTCTGATGCTAAATTGTAATCTGTTTATTTATGATCCACTTCTAGTTTGTTGTTTAGTTCTCCGACTTGCAATATAAGTATCTGATTGGTTAATTTGAACTTCAAAACGCAGGACATTGCAGGTATCCATTTAAATATCGATGTCAATAAATGCCTTCGTATACTTCATCTGGGCAAGATTAATTCATTAGCAGGTTAGTTCTCTATCTTGATTCCTTTGACCTTAATATCTGAGTTATATTAGTCTCAGGCTTTGTTGTATGCATTTAAAAGCCAAGTGACAGCATCTGGTATCGGGAATCGGGATATCTAGCTTATTCTTTTTGTTTGCCAAGAAAATTGGGATTATATCACTGGCTCTGCAACGCTGTTATAGTGTCTTATAATTTTATAATTGGTAGACTGTGAATCGAGTGAAGAGAAGAGCAGTATGCGGTTCTTTGATCCCATACTCATAAGTCTTTTACTTTTGAAGTGTTCATCAACGCACATGGCTAGTGTAGGAAGATCAGAAATCTAGTGTTATTCTAAAACTCCAGGATCGTCAGTTCAGGCACTTAAAATCTTCATTTGTAACACATACACTGTAATCAGAATTGCCGTTCCTTGATGTTATTATTTAATATTAGCGCATAATAGTCTCAATAACTATGCAGTGATTTAGGTTAAGTCATACTGTTGTTTTTGTGCAGGGTTTTGTGGGTAACCCAGTCTTAAGATTTTGCTATATATGTCTGTTATGTACTGTTCGATATAGAAAGCTGTACAGTAATCTGTATTAATAGGTAACTTCTGATATGCAAATGGTTTTTTGGTGATTTAGTGCAGTGGCTTGAAACAAGAAGCAACGCATTTGAACCAACTTATCTGTACACAATGGAAAAGGTAAGAGATGCCTCACTGATTATTCCTTTTTTTTTATCTTCTTATTTATTCATCCAACACTTTATTCAAACTGAGAATTGCTGGTTCTTCGATTTTACTACAAATATACATCTTTAGGATTCTTTACGATGGAAACCGTTCAATTAGCTCACAGTATATAGCTGCTTTTTTTATGGTCCTAGTTCTTTAGAAAGGCATGACATGTATTATTGAGTATGTTTAATTGGAAGAGATGCATTTGTAAAGTATTCAAGATCATTTTTGTAGGGTTACTTTCTGCTGCCTGAAAGAGCTAAATCTCGACATAACATCCGAACTATCAACATCAGCCTTTCAGCACGTGATTCCTGCTTTGGGAACAGGTACTGGCCATCTCATAGTTTGTAATTGGGTCATTTTATATTGGCATAGCTGTTAGGAAATGGTACACTGAACAGAATCACATATGGACACTTGATAAATATAAAATATACAGTTCATCTGGTTAGCTATTCAGTTAATACGCTGAACGGCTGAAGTCCCAATAGCTACTTACTAGGGGTGGCAATCGTGATGGATTCGGAACCCAAACATGATCCATTTACTTAATCATGTTGAAAACTAATCCTAACCGGACATGTTTAACGCACGTAACCCAGGCACGGCCCAGGTAACTTGTTTATATAAACGGGTCAAATGGAGTATTAACAAATTGTAAACGGGCCATACAGGGGTTAAATGGGTTGGCAGGTAGAAGTAACTTATGTTTTTATTTGTCTTCTGACGTTAGACAGATTGGCCAAGTCAACCCAAATACGTCACGTTTATTATACGGGTTTGACGAGTCAAAACGAGTTAAGAGAGCTAAACGGGAGATAAATTTATTACCCAAACTCACTATCATATGGGTTGCCCCAAACCCATTAAGACCCAACTCGAACCCGTGGCCTTCGTGCCGTGTCAAAAATTTCCACCTGTACTGTTAAATGTACATTTCAAGAATTTTTATATTCATATCCTGCATTCTACAGGTGGCAGCAGCTTCTGATCAATAGGCTTGTAGGATATGATACTATTTTGATGAACAGTTTACTCAATTCTCCGGGTCAAGGTAGGACAAAGTTTTTTGTTTTGATTGATATTCTATAAAGTCATGTTACTGTATTCAGTGGAAGGTATATGACCATGTGAAGTTTGTAATCATTGTGTTTGAAATCTGATACAGGATACCTATATAATTACCAAACAAAAGAATTCTACAATCTTACATATGCGCATGAGCAACCTGAAGGGTCAGCAAAATTTGGAGGTTTGCTACCTATTTCCATTTATCTACTTATGGTTGAAAACTATAAAAGATACTGACGGTTTGGCCCTATACATGCAGACTATTTTGCTACGAAGTGTGGGGTGCTTATGATGTCACTCTTTGTTTTCTTCACCACGACAATGTCAGTTTCATTTACACTGAGGGAGACACAGACTCGCATGCTCAAGTTCACAGGTTTGTAGTGCTATACCTATGAGGTAATTATATAATGATGTAATTGTACGCCAATGTAAATCGTTTATGTTTTTCTCTTTTTGTAGTGCAGCTCCAGCATCATGCTCGGCATCGTCTCCCAACTTTTCAGTTGATATTTGTACACGTAATTGAGTCTCTAGTTTTTGTACCTGTAAGTGTATTCTATCTTATTGCTTCTCTTTAACTACCGTAAATTATATTGTACTATGCTCTAACATGAATAATTCTTTACATTTGTGTCTGCAGATAATGATAGGCATCCTGTTTTTTCTTTTTGAGTTTTATGACGACCAACTTTTGGCCTTTATGGTGCTGATTCTTGTCTGGCTTTGTGAGCTCTTCACTCTTATCAGGTCATCTCTCTCTCTCACACAGAAATATGTGTAATATGCTTAATAAACAGTATGGGGGTTTGCATAAACAACTAGTTATCGATCACTGTTGAACTCAAGGCTGTAGTATTCTTAGATTCCAAGTTTCTATATTGTAATGTATATTGTCATTGTCATTGATTTGCTTTATTTTCTTTCAGTGTCCGTACACCAATATCAATGAAGTTTTTTCCTCGTTTCTTTCTACTATATTTTTTGGTGTTCCATATCTATTTCTTCTCGTACGCCCATGGTTAGTTCCTCTCACTTATACTCCCCAATTCTGAACTTTGGCACTTGCATTATCGGTTGCTACATTGTAGAATGAAAATTTTCAGGATTTTCTTATTTGGCACTCTCAACAACGGCTGCATTTATGCAACACCTTATCCTCTACTTTTGGAACCGATTTGAGGTGAGAACATCATATTTTAAACTAGAATTTTGTTCAAGTCAAGCTGGTTTAGTGTTTCATATAACATACTCGTTCACGATTCATATGATGAAATCATCTATAGTATGGGAGATGGCTGAAATTAAGTGGTATTCATAAATATTATCCAAGTACAGTCCCGTCTGTTGATTTCTTCTTCCCCTTTTTATATAAATTGGTATATATGTATATATTTTGAGAACTGAGGCTATATGCCCTCAGGCGTAGCTGGAAAGGTCTTCATGCGTTCTTGAGACTTGCTTGTATTGTTTCATTTATGTTCTATTTTGCTTAATATTTCACAGGTTCCAGCTCTTCAAAGATTTATGCTAAATAGACGCTCACAATTTCAGCAACAACCAGACTTTCATATCACATCCTCCACCATCCTCGCCTCCACTTTGCATATTACCAGATTAAACCCCGCGAGGAATGTGATAGGCCCCCCTGTTAATACAACAAATCCGATTTCTGGACCTGGATTGAGAGGTAGTCAACCTGTTCTTGCACCCATTCAAACAACTGTTATGCCAGAAAACCCAGAAACACAAACGCAACACGAGAATGAGGACATAAATAGGGTAGGTAATCACCTTCAAGCTGCCGGACAGCCAGACAATGGTGGGAACCCTGGTGCAATGAATTCGTTCAGTTCCATGTTGCTATGGATCTTGGGCGGAGCCTCTTCTGAAAGTCTCAACTCGTTCCTTTCTATGTTTAGAGATGTAAGAGACCAAGGCCAAGCTTATGCAGAGTCCCCACGCCAAGAAAACCGTGCCACACAAACTTCTTGATTACAGTTATTCAAAATGAGCAGAGCTTGCTGCAGAGGAGATCCGGTAACTTTTATGAATGTGGAGGAGTGGGGGCATTTTTCTCGTTACTGATAATCATAAAATGTGTATGATATATGCATCGTTATAAAGCATTGTTAATATATTGTATACTAGTTAGAAATACATGTTTTTGGTTACTTTGTAGATGTACCTTGTTATATAAGAGTTTTTATATTGATGTACAGAAAGTGTTTTGGGTTCTCTTTGCCAGTATAGAACACTCGCTTCCCGCTCACAGCTGATGCAGACATAATGTGACAATGATAGTTGTGAGAATATATATTGATACCACGACCAAAATCAGATCAAGCAGACAATGGCGCACTATAACTCTATTAGTCTTACTGGTCCAGGAACAAGGCTGCTACAAACCCTATGGAGTACATCACCTAGGTTGTGTATCCAACTGTCAGTAATTTTCTTAAAGTTATACAATCTATGCTTTTGTAGCGACTCTTCAACAGTCAGTAATTTTCTTAGTAACCGACACTAAATCAAGTTACATTGTGTATCCAACTTAAAATTGATGCAGCAGTCCAACATACAGTGGTGGTTTATTTTCTGGAGTACATCACCTAGGTTGCATATTGTTCCTGCCAAACCATAGAAACATTTCATATATATGAAAACATGTGCAGATTGCTGCTAACGTAGCTATTTAGAGACATGCAGAACTAATCGCGTGCGTGTTCTGTGCATGCACGTCTGCCTTTAGAACATTTAAAAGCAAACCGAAAGAAAAAATGTTTTATGTGAGGTATTTGAAATTTCTCGGTCGTATGGATCAAACGCCAGAGTGATCCAGCGTACAAATGGCCCTCTATTTTGGAAGCATGTGTAAGTTCCAACAGTACAAAATAGTTTTCCCTTTTTGCAGGAGACTCCAGCAGGAAAATCCAAGCACCCATTAATCTAAACAACATATGCAATACGTTATTAGCTCACGTTAATTAAATACATCATACATAGAATATCTTATCTTCCACGAAGTTGAACAGAATTATTTTTACTTTTGCATATAAGGGCGAAACCATTTCACTCTATATAAACCTAACCTCTCGTTAAAGACTTCACTCCATCTCATTAATTCATTTCCCTTGTTTCTTATACCAAGCAGCGTTATGTCTTCCACAAAACACACCTCACTCGGTTGTTTGGTTTTACTCTTTTTCTCAGCTGCATTGCTTTCAAATACTGCATCCAGGTTGCTCCCTGAAACTTCAAGCTACGAGAGCCATGAGCAATGGATGGCTCGTTATGGACGTGTGTACAAGGACATTTACGAGAAAGAACAACGTTCTAAAATTTTCCAAGAGAATGTTCAGTACATTCAGTCATTCAACAATGCCATGAACAAAGGTTACAAACTAGCAGTCAATGAGTTTGCAGACCTTACAAACGAAGAGTTCAGAACAACAAGGAACCGGTTCTTAGCACATGAATGCTCCCCATCGACCTCTGCTTTCAGGTATGAAAATGTTACAGCAGTTCCATCATCAATGGATTGGAGAACGAAAGGTGCGGTCACACCTATTAAAGACCAAGGCCAATGTGGTAAGCCTCAAGTATTTTCGGAATTTCACTAATCGAACATAGTCAAATACTCAAAGTAATTAATAAGATAACAATATTTCGTGATGATATGTAGGGTGTTGCTGGGCCTTTTCGGCTGTGGCAGCTATGGAAGGAATAACTCAGCTCAAAACAGGTAAATTGATCTCTCTATCTGAACAAGAGCTCGTGGACTGTGACACAAGTGGTGTAGATCAGGGATGTGAGGGTGGTCTTATGGACAACGCCTTTGATTTCATCGTAAGCAATAAAGGTCTCACTACAGAGAGCAATTACCCATACAAAGGAGTTGACGGCACCTGCAACAGCAACGAGAAATCTAATAATGCTGCAACCATTACGGGTCATGAAGATGTTCCTGCTAATAGTGAAAGTGCACTGTTGAAAGCTGTAGCAAGTCAGCCCGTCTCTGTTGCCATTGATGCAAGTGGGTCCGACTTCCAGTTCTACTCTAGTGGTGTGTTTACAGGAGAGTGTGGGACTGAACTTGACCATGGTGTTACTGCAGTTGGTTATGGAACGAGTGATGATGGGACTAAGTATTGGCTGGTGAAGAATTCGTGGGGAACAAGTTGGGGCCAAGAGGGGTATATAATGATGGAAAGAGATGTTGATGCCAAAGAAGGCATTTGCGGCATTGCCATGCAGGCTTCCTACCCTACAGCATAATTTAAGGAAGACCAAAACTATTTATTGTACATAATATGTATTTATGGTTATGTTTAATACAAGAAACGTGTAAAGTTTGATGTTTTATCAGTATTTTTTTTACCAAAGAAGTTACTAACCGAGACTGCAAGAATGATAAACAAAAACCGTCCCTTGTGTTTTTTTTACTTCGGCTTTGCATATAAGTTTTGGCTTCATTATTGCCAACCTTATACCTCCAACACAATAGATGGTATCCAAACTTCAAGATCATGAACCGCCTCACTGAGGTAATCTCTACATTTCCATATATTGACAGTTTTCAGAATTCAGAATTTGATAAACCAAAACCGTCCTTAAAATGCAAAAAACAGTTGTCAAATTCAGAATTTGATAATTATTATTTGCCCGAGTGCCTCATTCTTACGATACAGAACATAAGCAAAGCTTTAATCAGATTACGTATTCGCGGAATAGTGGACGGCACAGGTATGTGGTCCCACAATTCATAAGGACATATATATTATACAATAACCTAAAAATATATCAAACAATCTGTCCCGTGCCAATCTTGCTAGCGCCAAGGCTGCTATAAATCCTATCGACTATATGTATGCTGAGTGTATACAATCTCATGCTTATGTATCGTCCCTGCCACATTAACTATCCTTTGAACTTCCTCCCATAATTAACAAACTACCTAAAATGGCCAAAGTTAAACGAAGCAAAACCGAGCTTGTTTTGTGCTTATTCGTGATACGTGAACTAGCATTCGACATTCTACCGTGACGTGTGTAGGGTGTGCATTCCTTAGAGACAACTTCCTTTAGTTGTTATAAGGTTTTCGTGTGAATAGGTTTTCGTGTGAATCAAGATCAAGAGCAATAACTAGATCACTTGTCTTAGTAATTCAACTGATCAAGAGGTTAGTAAACTTATACTTTTATTTATGTGTTAATCTATATTCATCAAACGGATCCCTAATGGGATGTTCTTCAGCTGCGTACTCGTAGCATAATGCATGGTTATGTGTTTATTAAATCCCAACGATTGCTTCTTCATCTCATGATAATGATTAGTTTCATGATGGTAGTGGGTGATATTATAGAAGATGATGACAATGAAATAATAATAAAAACAAGAAATGGAGGACTTTTCAGGACTCATTCACTGTTGATTCTCTTAATCTTCAAAAACAGGTCTACTTTGCTGCCTTTATCTCATACGTTCATTCATTTCATTTCCTACTAGCACTAGTACGTACGCAATAATATCATCATCATATAAAAGCTAAGGTGTTTACATAAATGGCAAGGTAGATTGATGATTTATCAAGTTTTTCGGATTCACCACTCCCTTCCGTTACAAGGATCTTGTACAGCCACAACGATGTACTCGCTAGAAGGTATAACTATCTCTCGGTTTGGCCTATCAGTATGTATTCATCCAGATAATTAGGCATTGAGCATATGTTTACTGCATCTTTCATACCTCAACTAACACTGTCACTAACTTTTAGTACCTGTATATACCTATATTTGTGTATTCATTCTTATATATTGGAAACTTATATTTGTTTGGCATCCACTTAGTCTTCAAATGACGCGCCCAAGTAAATGTTAACGCATAGGCATCCATTTACAGGGAAAAAAAGTATTAGTGACATACATAGCCATGTAACCCGATAGAATTGACATAAACACTTTAAACGGAAAAATCATTCATAATTAATTAATACGAAAAAGTTTTTCACCGTGAATCATCAATCTAATGATTCAAGTGCCTCACATTCTGAAATACAACGTACAAAAGTAAACATAGCCAATTCAACTAAACAGGAGCTGCTAGCTGAGTGAAGGTTTTCTAGCTCTTTATTCTTTTAAATTTTAAGACTTAACACCGTCTGAGCAAATCGAACACTAGTCCGTATTCTGAATGTAAATCAGATTAGCAGAACTTCCACCACAACACAGCAACACCCACTGACCCACAAAGATCGATTCACAATTTATGTTGGGATTAATCCCCAAAAATGATCCCAAACTCATCTGGAATGCCTGGCTGATGGCGGTGCAATCATCGACCAAACTTACCACAAACCATAAACTTCGCTTACAGACAACATGATTAGTTGTGAGCGCTTTTAGAAGCGCATCGAGATTCGTATGTTCAAGATTCATCATCAAAAAGAAATCAATATAAGATGGGTCAGCAAGATGTACACATGACTAGAAAAACTTATTGATTTACATGTACGCAAAACCTTAAAAAGGGTAGCGACTTTGAAGGACTTACCTACTAGGGTAACTCTGCTTTGTGCCAATGCCGTGAGAATTAGAAAAAGCGAGAGTGTAGTGGCAATTGTCACAAACATTGAAGTGTTCCTCGCCATGATCCCGAGTTTGTTGTTTTTTCTTGGTTAATAAAGATGATGATATTGATCGAGATACATAATATGTGTTCTTGACGTTCGTATTTATAGTGAATGATTCGGTTTATTTTTGATATAGTTCCTTAGATAAGCCAAATTCACATTGTAATATCATGATTCACAGCCGGCCATTGTTACAGCTATATTTGTTTTTACCTTTTGTTGCAAACATAGAGACCGAATTCCATCCTGAAGAGATGTATCCATTACAAAACGGGTCACTGTTGTTTGAGAGATATGTATTGAAATCTCATTCGTAGAGCCTTTAATTGGGAAATAATGCCCCTTTTGGAAGCATAAATATAATTTTACTATCGACTATCTTTGTGTGTTTTACTTGTTTTTACTCAGCGTAATGCAGCTTTAGTATCTTTACCATCTAACTTTTGCATGTATGTTGACATTTGGAATTTTACAGATCCGGATTTAAGCCAAAAAGGTCATTGGACGTAATAATGTTTACCTCGGAAGAACCTACATGATATGGAATCAGCTGTTACGTTTGGGAAGGTTTGTACCTCCATTTGATTGTGCAGCGCATTATGCTAGCAACTTTAGCCTTTCTCGGTTGTGTTATTTGGACGGTAGACTACTTCTTTGTTTTACGTTTTTTCTTCGGTCAAACTATACAGGACAGTCAATATATCAAACACTGTGAACGTATTGTTCTGCAAAAGATATATACTCTTTGACTGAGTGTCAAATAGTTGCTGAACTAGTGGTGACTTATTTGATAACTACACTAGAAACTAGGAAAGGCGGCATGGAGTGGGGGTTTTCCTTCAGGAGCGAAAAAGGAGTGGGGTTTATCCCCTAAGGTGAGAGTTCGAGTCTTGCATACTGCCCAATTGGATATCACTGTGAGCTCGAATCACTAACAACTGACTTGCTGTTCTAACAAAAAAAAAAAAATGTTTTGTCTGAGCCATTAGAAATTTCTTGGATATGGGTCAAAACCAAATTCCAATTGAATGGCCCCTATTTT
>BQNB010119265.1:2883-20843 GCA_026074375.1 Tanacetum coccineum
GCGGCGTGTATGTGGTGGTGATGAGGTGATGGTGTTGTAGCCACAGCGGAGGAGAGTGGCGGCTGGTGGTGTTGATGAGGGTGGCGTGAGGGTGGAGCCACGGTAGTGGAGAGGAAGATGAAAGTGGTGGTGTGATGGCGCGGCTGGGGTGGCCGGAAGGTTGGCCGGATAAGATGGGGAGGCGCCGGAAAATATGAGAGGGGGAGGAGTGTGCGTGTAGGGTTTGATATAATGAAATGAAACCTTATTTGGGTTTATTTATATACCAAAAACTTTAAAAACAATGTAGCAAGGTTAGGATAGTTCAGGGTAAAAATTGTAATTATTCTCTCAGGGACTTAAAACGTAACTGTTTAGTGTATTTTTATAAAGTAATGGTTCGGGACTCGTTTAGGCTAGTTAACATTTGATTTAAATTACGAAAATTGCGCAATTGTTTTCCAAATAGTTTTTCCCCTAAAAATGAGTATTTACATGACTTATTTTATAAATGTTTTTATAAAACTTATTCAAAATGTTTTTGCTACTTATTAGGTATCCCGGGTGAGCTTCGTCCGAAAAATAAACTTTAACTTGAGAATTCACGTTTTATATAACCGCTTTTGAATAAAAAATTAAATAATTTATTAAATATTTTTATTTAATAAAAAGTGATAATTAAATATAATTTAATTATTTTTGTGTCAGCACGCGTTGTTCTCGCTTCTAAAATTTTGCGAGGGTATTTCGGTCATTTTCTGCTTGTTTTCGGGTCTCGGGCAAAACTAAAAAGTTGTCCGGAATGTCGTTTTACATCAAATTGCTTTAGAGTTCGAGTCGTGAAAACGTGATTTAGTTGGTCGTTTTTGATAAGTCAACTTAGGAATAACATATATCTTCTCGTTTTCAAGTCAAATAAGTTTGAAAAATAAATTTGTAAATGAGAGATAATAATAATAATTATGATTTATTATTTGAATACGTTTTAAAAATTTACCGGCTACGCGGTATTCGTTTTTATGTGACCGTAAAAGGTCAAAAAGTCAAAAAGTCAAGTCGGAACCAAAAAGTCAAAGGGTAAAATAGTAATTTAAAATTCTGAAAATTTCGGGTTGTGACATTACCTACCACTTAAAAGGAATCCCGTCTCGGGATTCGATTTTTGTTAACCGATGGTGTGTCCAAGAAAAGATTTAAGATTTTAAATAACTAGTTTTAGACATGACGTTGATATTTTATTCGGCAAAATTTGATGTTTTGACACCTCTTAATAAACATAAATTTTGGCCACGTTTGACCAGAATATTTAATCCATCAGAATAAGTATTTTAGAAAAATATCATTACAAGTTTTGTGATTGATATAAACGTGTTGTAAGGAAAGTCTCTTGATAGTGAAGACATCAAAGGAGAAAGTGTAGGCGCGTGGGTATGTCTATATAAGGGTTTCAAATGTTTAAAGGCAGAGTCTGGTTTCTGATATCTGTAAGGTTCGACGATCAACATCGGACGAGGCTAATGAATGCAAGTATTCCACTTACTTAGGAAGCACGAGGATGAATCATGACTCAACCCACCGTAAACAAACGGTGCGAAAAAAAGGTATAACCGAACAGCTCTAATTGCAACTTAATAATAGACGCGCCGTAAAACGAGAAATAATAATAATAAAGAAACGTTGCACACAACGTTTAATAACGAAATAGACAACCATATATGTTTGTGCTTTAGTTTAGTCAACAAAATGTGTTTTTACGAACTTATTAAGTTTATGAAGATGTTACGACGTTCTTACGAAAAGTTACTATTTATAGAAAGTTTCCATTTTAGGAAATTTTTTAGTTTCGGGACGTTAATAGCGTCTCCTAATTTAATCATTTCCATATTTCCAAAAACGAACTAGTGAAACCCTAACGTCTAACCAAAATCCTTAGCTCGCTAAATATATCTATAAAAACTTGCTATATTTAGAAATGACCAACGACAACGACTTATCAAAAAAAAAGAAATTTCCTAAACCTTCGTTTTGATATTAAGAAGCTCCATGAATGTTTTCAAAGACTTACGACACCTAATAAACCTTTCAAAACATTTTTAAACGCCCGTTTACCCTCATTTAAAATTCGGACCAACAACTATATTTTATAAATCACCCATGGACTTGACCATTAACTTGATCATAACACCGCCATATTTTTCCAAGCTATCCAAAATTCTTTTACGCCAAAACTAATCAACCAATATTCACTATAATTCAAGCCTAACCTCATTGCCATCTTTGTTGCAACTCACAAATCTCACAACCTCTCAACAAGAACAAATTATATATCCGAAATCATCAAAAATCTTTATTAAAATAATTATTCATTTTAATAATTTGAAAATCATAGCACAAACATATGGAGTCGCGAATCAAAAGTATAAGAATACATAGCAACAATAACTATAACAAACGGTGATGGGATGCGGAGAGTGAGGACATTTTGAGAAACAATATCCCCAGAATAAAGGTCAACAAATGGGAGGAGCTCGTGGGAGAGCTTATGCTACAGGTGGTAGAATATTGTACTCAGTCTGTTAGCTCCACAGACAGCTCATGATTGCAAGGATTCGTAATAGCAAGAGTAATAACTTAAGAATGAGATCTGGTAGTTCGAGTGAGGCCTTAAGATTTTTACGGAGTGGTAAGACACTATTGTGCGTCTAGACCTTTATAACGGATTTCGGTGATTATCGGGTTTGAGTTCATACTCGTGTCATATTGGATACCATTAAGCCCACTCATTTATAATTTATTATTTGCATAAAGAAGCGTCCTAATTTATGTAAATAATGAATTGATAAACTTATGGTTCGGTGATTTACAATTTATTTATTTAAATGAAGAGGCGTCCCAATCCTTTCAAATAAAGAGATTATAAATCAGCCTACTTAATAATTTCTGATACAATACGCGTACTCACATAATCTTCAAGGTGGTGGATGACATGACGATGCCGGTGCTCTAATGAGTATGGAACGAGTGTTTAAAACTCGTCTTCGGAGACGGGGAGTAAAACAATCAGGGGAGATCGACATAGAGTTCAAAATAGTTGGTGAGTATACGGTTAAAGTAAATAAGATAAAGGTCTTTATGAACGAGTTAACATAGCAATTATCGTATCAATCCTCCTATTACAAGTCCCGCCCATACAAGACTTGTAATACTTAGATTCACACATAATTCCATGTAAACAAAACTGTGACGGGTTTCGTGTAAAACGATATTGTATAAGGTTATGAAAAATAAGTTCGAGACCATTGCATCGCTCACAATGTCTTAGAAAAGTTTAGATATATATATATAGACAACTTCCATATATGAAATCGGGGAAATATACGTAAGGCAAACGTAAACCGCAAAGAAAAGATGACCGCAGAGAAAAGATAAGCGCAGAGAAAAATAAACGCAGGGCAGAGGTAAACCCATATCATAACATGCTCAAGGAAAAATGGTTCTCAGGTATATGCCATAGCAAAAACACGTATAAGGCACACATAAAAGCACGTAAGGATCACATACTGGTTATAGACCAGACCTAGATATTCTACCTGGTTCTCTATAACCTTGGCTCTGATACCAATCTGTCACACCCCCAGACGGGGCCTGGACGGAATACGTGTCCGAGGGCGTGACGTCATCATATTTCAAACACAAGGCATGAGAGAACGACCACTAATGGACGTTTTGAAAATCATAACTCGTTGCATTGTTTAAAAATAGATAAGTTTTACAAGATTCAAAAGAAATTAAACATTTGCGGAAGCGTAAGTAAAATGTAGCGGAAGCATAATTTGGTTTTCAAAAGACAACGAGTATGAATGAGAAATAAAATCTTGATAATGGTATCATATTGCACGTAGACTCCACATAGCACGTCAAAGAAGTCCAAAGCTAATCACCTGAGAAAAACATGCTAAAAACGGTCAACATAAAGTTGAAGTTGAAAATTCATAAGTTAAGTAAAACTTACGATGATAAAAAACGATATATTTTTTGATTTAAAAAAGTGAATACAGCTTCACTCAAAGTATTACAAAAAGTATTTAGTAATTTGAATCGTTCAACAAAAGCAATGTGGACCACAAGTTATAGAACATATGTGACAGTGATAACAAATAAAACTTTACATAAAAATAAATTTACGTTTGCGCTAAGCTTATGACACCGAAGCTCAATTTAAAAAGAAACATTTTATATGCCAAATAGTATTCCTCTCCCTAAAGGTATCTGACCAGGATCACCTATTGACATTCCGACATGGTATATATCCGTTTGTTCGGACCTCCGAATCTAGTAAGCGCTACTTACCCGGATTGGGATAATTACTCCCAATAGATCTATTTATAACACTCGCGCTTACTTAACTAGTACGGTCGGTTAAGAAATTAACGGTTCATGTTAGTTCGGGCATTTGTGGTCTATTCGCAACTTAGGAAACACATAACAGGGAAAGTAGATCAAGATACTTGTGTCCATAGTAAAATCAACCAATGTATTTCCAAAAGAAAGACTTTAAGTAATTGCATCCATAAGTAAAACAAAGTGTGATTTCAATCATGTAACCAAGTTTGCAAACGAACATTTATAAGAGTTTGAAATCATTAAAGTAAATAAGTTTGTAAACGAGCATGTTCTCACCCCAAAATATTAAAGTAAAAGTAGTAAAACGTGGGGCTATGAACTCACCTTGATGTTGCAGAACAATTAGCAGAAATGCAATTAATAAGCACAACACAAACGAAAAACGGAACGGCTCGACCAAGAAGATGCAGCTTAACTTAACGGTTATGTCCCACTAGCTTAGGATGATGAATTTGGGGTTTTCTGATGGATGAGTACATCAACGCGACACGTTGATAAAGGGTTTAGATTTCAAGTTGTAGGAGTTTGGTAGTTGGTTAAATAAAATAAATCAAAAAGTAAGGCAAAGTATGTAATATATTCCGTATATATTACATATGAAAAAAATGAACAAATATATAATTCATATGGTGAATTATATAACAAAGACAAACAATCAAATAAATAATCGAGGTATATAATACTTTGCAAGTATTAGGTTAGAAAAATAATTGAAACAAAATATTTCGACACGTGTTCGGAAATCACCAATTTAATTTATAAAAGTTTTTGTATAAAAGTAAAAGCACGTTTTTAAAGTTACGAATTAAGTAAACGATGTTTTCAAAGTTATTACAAAAGTTATTATTTTATCTTCTAGTCGGGAATTATAAAATAATATTTTATAATTTAGTGTTTCTTTACATGTTTTAACTAAACTAGTTGCCTTGTTTATAAAAGTATAGTTTTCGTTTATTTACCGGTTTATTGTATCATTACAAATAATTAACCTTAAAACTATATAACTTAATCCTCCTTATAGGGTTTCCAAGATAATAGAAGTTTTAAACGAAAAATACTAAGTATATAAATTTTTATAAATTTCGGCATGACCTATTCGTTTATATGACGTTTCCCATATTAACAAAACTCAACGTTTTTCCCATTTAACCAATCCATGTTGCAAATATCGCATGTTTCAGAATATATTTATTTAGACGAGATCAATCAAATAAATAAATAAAAAGAACAAAACCAAACACGCCCCTTACGGCTGCTGTCAAAACCAAACGCACCCTTAGGGGGCTGCCATACCAACCAAACGCACCCTAAAGCTGATAAACCATAAACCAAACGCACTCTTATGTTGTTGCACAGCCAATCAAACGCCCCTTTTTGGCAGAAAACGCAGCTAACAACACCCTTGTTTAGGCTGTAAAACGCAGCAGCGAACACCCCTATTTGAGGCTGTAAACGCAGCAGCGAACACCCCTTAGGGGCTGTTACAACGCCGAAACAAACAGGCGTGTATATCATCCGAAACTCAAGAACCAAACAAAAAGAAAGAAAATTAAATCAACAAAAATGAAACAAGTTGAAACAAACACAACCACACAAAGCTAGCTATTAGTTTTTACAAATTTTTAACCATTCAAACTCGGAGAGTGGGGTGAAACAGTGGTGGTACGCGGCTGTGCCGCGGTGGTGGTCGTGGTGGGGATAGCAGCGGTGGTGAGATGGATGCGGTGGTGATGACGATTGATGGTGGGGGTGGTGTTCGGTGATGGTGGCTGCGAAGGTGGGGCAGCGGCGATGAAGATAGTGGTGGAGATGGTGTAGTGACAGCGGTGGTGTGAGGATGATGAGGACGACGGTGTGGAGGTGATGGCGTGGTGTCGTGGTGGAGGTGGTGATGGCGCACGACGGCTGTGGCCGAAATCTGGCTAGAGATGGCCGAAGACGGCGCCAGAAAAGATGGAGAGGGGGAGGGAGGAAGTGTGTGTGCTAGGGTTATAACAAAAATGAGGGGAAACCCTAGTTACATTTGTTTAAATACCCAAAAGTTGTAAAATAAAGTGACAAGTGCTAGATAGATAAGGGCCAATGGTATAAATATTTCCACAAGGACCAAAAGTGTAATCTTTTGTAAAATAATGATTCGGGACTCGTTTAGGCTAGTTAACGGGTGATTCAAAACACGAAAATTACGCCATTGCGTTCCAAATGATTTTTCTCATAAAAATGAGTATTTACATGACTAGTATTTTATAAATGTTTTTATAAATGTATTTAAAATGTTTATTATTTATTTGTGTAGTCATTGGGTGTCACGGGCAAGCGTTGTCCGTAAAAATAAAACTTTGACTCGAATATTCGCGTTTTTAACAAATGCTTTTGAATAAAATATTTAATAATTTATTAAATATTTTTATTTAATAAAAAGTGATAATTAAATATAAATTTAATTATTTTTGTGTCGGTACGCGCTGCGTGCGGTGTTCAAAACTTTGCGAGGCTATTTTAGTCATTTTCTGCTTGGTTTCGTGTCTCGGGTAAAACTGAAAAGTTGTCCGGAATGTCGTTTTATGTCAAACACTAGTATACCCCATAATTAATAACTCATTTTGGCGGGTCGTTTTTGATAAGTCAACTTAGGAATAACATATATCTTATCGTTTTCAAGTCAAATAGGTTTGAAAAATAAATTTGTAAATGAGAGATAATAATAGTAATTATGATTTATTATTTAAATACGTTTCAAAAATTTACCGGCTATGCGGTAATCGTTTTTATGTGACCGAAAAAGGTTAAAAAGTCAAAAAGTCAAGTCGGAACCAAAAAGTCAAAGGGTAAAATAGTAATTTAAAATTCCAAAAATTGCCGGGTGTGACAATACTAATCTCCACCACTAGAGTCTAGATGCAACTATTCAAAAAGGCAAATGGGTTGACACAACACAAAGGCTTACGGGGTGAATCATCCTTTTAAGGCGATCTTTTCCAATACCAAAATTCTAGAAAAGGCGACAAAACCACAAATGCTCGTCCAAATCCATGAACGAGACACCTGTGATTGCTCAATTCCTTAACTCGAATAAGCTAAAGGTTAGGATTAAGAATGATAAGGGTAGGATAATGACATGGGATGCACATTTAATTGGTGTTAAATAAAATAAACACAAAACAAATAGTTTCCTAAGTCCATAATCTCCCGGTCACTGGTCGCATTTGTTAGGATATCATTTCATCACCAAACACAAAAATAAGAAAAATATTTTAAAGAGAGAAAAAGAAAAAAAAAGAAAAATGGTTACTTGTTCATGAAAAGAAAAATGAGAAGCAACACCCTCTCCACACTTGGAGAGGGCATTATATAGTTACAAGAGTAGACTGTTCTTGTGGGCTTTGTGTTGGGCCGGTTCATAATACAAATGGGCTTGAGCCCGACAACTAGGCCCAACTAGCTTAACTAAATTCCCGTAAACTACGTTTTACTTATACAAGGCTCGGAAATATTTAATGACCATCACTTTAATAAATACACGGCTAACAATCTCCCCCTAAGGGGTGGTCATTCAATTGTGGATCCTTCTTGTGACGTCTTGCAGTTTCCCCACCTTTGGAGGCCTTGTATTCTTTAGGATTCCTTTTGAAGTTCCATTTCATGCTTGTGATCTTTGGATCTTGATCATTAACTTGATCTTCTTTGACAACAATACTGATATCGTGGTCTTTGGCTTGATTTGTCTTTACTACAGAGCCATATCTAAACTTTATCCTTGAATCTATATGGCGCCTTGCGATCTTGTGATCTCCGAACCTCATGCTCAAGATCTTTAAGCTTCTAACAATCTCCTTAACATTTTCTTTTAAACATGATTTACTGTACCACAAAATGTTCTTATGAGGAAGTGCTTGTCATCAGAGATTGCGGAAGACTTTTAAGTTTGACTTTCATCATGTATTAAACTTTGTGGATGAGGCATGAGGTCTTGAATCTTGACTCGTCATGGACAGAAGCTGCAACCGTCAGGAAACCTGCAGTAAAGGTAGAGATAAACCATATATGGATGAAAGTGTCCTTTGTCACTTCTCGAATACGGTTGCAATAATCCATGGGTCCCCAGTTAATCAGTATAAAAACTCCGAGATCAGGTAGAAATTCAAAAGAATCTTCCTTGACAGGGTTTCACAGCTGCACTACCGTTCTCGATAACCGAGCGTCTCAAAGCAGATTAACACGGTACGAGTAGAATCAGAATAGTTACTATCTTTCTGATTGAGTCGTCAATTCATTTACTAGAACAAGTTTGATTCATATAGAATCGCACCATTTGTTTCTTTCCTTTATGACACAAGATTTGATTCCATATAGAATCTCAGCAAGTCACCAACAAGAAAAGAGCTTGTTTGATGTTGCACAAGAAGAATTCCATCTTCAACTGAGAATACTAAAGAGAGTATCACTCTGATGTTCTGGCAATTATCACAAGGATAATGCGTAGGACTTAATGATACCAAATGTTGTATAATGATGTACAACATTTTGTATATTGGAATTTGTGTCCTAGTGAGATTTTTGATGGATCTCGTTGGCTCTAGACTCTATAAGTGCACATTTGTTATTTGGTAAACGGAGGCTGGAGCGGACTGCCACCTTTTCAATATCAACGATCTCGGAATGAGAAAGCCGATAGAAATGTGTTGATCTCCGTGAGAAATGAAACAGAAATCTTTTAAGAGATTCTGAGTGGCTAGGGAGGGTTGTGCATTGCATCACTGGGTCCATGATGACTTATCTTCAATATCAGAATCATCTTTGTGATTACCGATAGATTATGCATTGACCCGGTTTCTGCCTAAGGTTGTATGGAGGGCTTCTTTCTTTTCACCCTTTATCCTTACAATTCTTTTTCATTCTTCAACCCCTTCAGTGCTTACCGAGACTTCATGACTAGTACCTTGTTGGGTTTATTCCAGCACTAGCTCCATCTACAGTCGCACTATCCCTTATTCTCACATTTACTCCTTTTATTCAATCAAACCAAAGACTTCTACTCTATCTAATTGAGTGTTCTGGGTAGACCCTCCAGTCTGGCTGATCATGGAACGAATAAACCTAGCCTTAACCGCCTTATAATTCCTGAAAATAACAGTTGTTCGGTCTATTGAGATAATGCCACGAAGTAACCATAAAACCATTAGATAAAAATCAGTCAACGTGTCTAAGAAATCATTTAAGGCACATTGAGAGTTTCTAGAGTTACCAAAAAGCTCTCCTAACACATATGCACCATATTATGAAGAAGTTTTGCACATGCGAGGTTGGGAACGCACTTATATTCAAAGATCTTATCTGTTATTTAGCCGTATTGATAACATTTTAATCACTATTCTCCCCTCAAAAATTGCATATTGTTTACAATTTTTGACGAATTAGTGCAATTAAAAACAAGTTAATGTCCGAATATCACATAGCCTAACAAAGTCAAGGAGATACAGGATGCATGCTAATGAGCATAATATAATACTCCCCCTCAAATAAGAAAGATTGAAAACATGGAGTGGGAGTTTGATTGAGCACACAATATTTTTTAAAAGAATTTGAAATTTTCTTTGAGATATCTTGGAAAAATTGTGCTCAACAAGAAAATATGTGAGATATATCTATTTACCATCATTTCCTTAGCAACTTCTCTTGAGCATATCAAAACTTTGAATGTTTATAGCTTTTGCTCAAGACCGAGAAGATATGAACTTCCTTTGTTAGGATAAGATGTACATAAATGAACATTTTTCCTTTCTTTTGAGACCGAGTCCTAAGCTACATTTACTTAGAAGTCGTATAAGGGAGAGAGAAAAATGAAAGGTACATGTTTTGAAGCATTTGAAAAATTCACGCTCGATCTTTATTTATTCACCTGTGATAATATAATCACATTCTATGTGCGCAATGGTTTATCGATTTGTCGAGAGACATTCGGAGAAGATTCTTTTGTAATTTTGAAATTTGTTTGATTTTTATTTTGAGTTTTTTATATGTATTATATTTTTAATTTTGTTTTCTTGGTTTATAAATCAAAATAAAGAGAAAGATCAAAAATATTACAAGTCAAAAGTTTTCCATCATCAGAGATAGTTGTTGCCAGATGTTAGAATGTTGATGAAGTTGAATCTTGTTGTTGTTGTCGTTTATCGAATGCATCAGCAGTAGTAACAGCGAAAGACTTTGAAACAACTTGATTTTCTCCATTTGAATAATTCGTCGAACAAATGACCGAATAGACTTCCCAACTCTATCACTGACGTCATGACTATCAAATTTGCTGAAGTGAAAACAAGAAGATTTCTCTTCTTTTTAAGGTAAAGCGCACTGAAGCGTACACTCCCCTTTTATTTGAAGATCGGGTTGCAATCTGTCATTTGATTACAAGCCATTGACTTGAGCTAACAAACTTTGAATGTTTGATACTAGCTCAAGACCGAAAAGATTTCTCTTTTCGTTGTTAAGGATAAATGCACTGAAGCGTACATTTTCCTTTTCTTTGAAGAACGGGTTATTATCTGAAATTTAATAATAAACCATTGACTTGAGCTAACAAACTTTGAATGTTTGATACTAGCTCAAGACCGAAAAGATTTCTCTTTTCGTTGTTAAGGATAAATGCACTGAAGCGTACATTTTCCTTTTCTTTGAAGAACGGGTTATTATCTGAAATTTAATAATAAACCATTGACTTGAAAATTAGAGAACAACAATCGGATAGATCGAAGTATGTTGTTTCCTTAGTCTTGATAACCTGCCAAGAAGAGAAGTGGAATTCGAAAACCCTTTGCTTATGAAAAAAAAAAAAAAAAAAAAAGAAAAAAAAGGTTCGAGGGATAGAATTACTTGGCATTGTCCCACACAGATTTATCAGATTTTATTCTCGGTGTTACTGGATGCGTTAATTTCCACAACATGTCGAAATAATGCTCCATTGGAACCCACCTAAGACAATTTCTAGGTTTGCTAGGCCTAGATGAAGCAAGACTTCCTTGGGACCCTAACTCCTTTGATTTCCTGACATTTGCCTTATGTTTCTTTTGATTTTCAAGTTTTGAGACATTGGCACTTTGGTTATCAGCACGGGAATTCATGTCATTCACATAATTAAGCATACAGACATCATGATTGCCAGTAACAAAACATTGCTTACACATAGCACAAACAACTTCTGATTTAGCATTTCTAACGGCAAGCTTAATGTTATTACATTCAGATGACTTATGCTTCTGAGTCTTGGGAATTAGAGAATTCCTATGGTTTTCTTCTAATTTCTCGAAGTTATTCGAGAGGCAACTACTTTTAGACTTGGAGTGAACCCTAGCAGGCTGTGGACTTATAGTCTTAGCAGTGTTGTTTACTCTTGTAGGAGAAAAACCACTTGAGTTAGAGTTAGCTTGTTGCCTATGGATGACATTTGGTTGCGAAGCAGTGATTGGTTTTGTCCTAACGCTTGATTTAACAGGTTTGTTAGGGACAACATTATCTACCCTAGAGGTCTTAGAATGATTAGTCCTAAAGATTCTAGAGGCAATCACCTTAACAGTTTGCACACCTTTTGATTCTCGTGTGGAAGGTGCCGAGTTTGAAGTGACTGGTTTGGACAAAGCATTCGTCTTATCAACTTTGGGAAGAACCGAGGATTTTGGAAAAGGAGTGACAAAATAAAGTTTTGGTTTATAAGAAGAAGAAGGTGGTTTTCCCAAGATTGATTGCTTTGTAAACATAGTATTCGTTCTCGTACCTTTTGTGGTGCCTTTTCGTTCAGAAACCTTATCAAATAACTGGGCTCTTAGCTTAGCATTGTCATAGATGGTGTCATACAATTGTTTTTGCAAAGAGTCAATTATTGAATTGGTTTGAGCTTGTGTCACTTTGATAGAGTCAAACAGGTTCTTGTATGTGGTCTTAAGATGAGCATTTTCTTTGGCATAATTCAAAACCTGAGATTCTAATGACACTTTCTCATCTTCAAGTTTCTGAAACAAAGGGTCAAGGGTATTTGATGCACATTGAGTATCACAACTCTTACCCTTGAGATCTCCCAACTGAGCTTGCAACCGTTCGATCTTTTGTTGCATGTCATTATAAGCTTTATCATACGAAATCTTGTCATATTTGCATTCTTCACATTTTGTGTACCAATTATTCCAAAGAACAGCGTATTCTTTTTCCTTTTTAATAATGCAATTTTCAAGTTTTTCTTTCGTACGATCAAGCTCAGTTTGGAGATCAGTATACTGCACTTCGTAAGTAAGCATATTGAATATATCATGATCATAACAATTTTCATCTTTGGGTACCTCAGTTGATCCATCTGAGTCATAGACGGGAGCATTGTCAGACTGAGTTCCAGATGTAGATGCTTGCTGCAATGTATCCTCTGAAGTGCAGTTTACTTTACTCTCTTTGTTTCTTCATGAGCATCTGCAGCAGCCATGAACTCAAATTCCTCTTGAGTGATTTGGATCCCTGCTTCTTCCTTTTGAGCAATCTGCAGCTGTTGCTGAAGATAAGCAGCATCCCATTTCCTTGGCTTTATTGTGCAGTTGCTGGCGTAATGACCCTCTCCTCGATAGTTGTAACACCTTATCGAATTACCATTGATACCATTACCATTACCTTCAGCCGGTGCTGTAACAACATTTCCATTCCCATACTGATTTGAAATTTCTGAAACAACACTAAGCCCATTCATATTTTCAACATTCTGAATACCCGAATTCTGAACAGTATTTTGCCCAACTTCATTCCCATCATTCTGCACAACATTTTGTCTCACCTGATTTCTAACATTATCATAAACCATTTGCATTTTGATGTCTTGGCTCGTGTTCATATCCGGTTGTGCAATTTGATTATTACGAGGAATTAATGAACTTCTTTGGTTGTTGTTTGTTGGAATGGTGTTGATTTTAAATGCTTTAGCTATTAAATCAAGTGCCTTGTTCATTGCAGTTATAGGATCTGAACTGTCTTCGAGATTCTACATTGGTTGTGGCATGTAGTTCATGTTGAATGAAGGTTGTTGGACAAAGTTGTTGTTGGGTTATGGATGTTGTAGGTTGGTAATGAGTGATGATTGATCTAGGTGAAACGGTGTCTGAGTGTTTGCCATTAATACCAAAGGATCATGTGTGTTTGCTAGTCGTTGTGCTCTAAAAGCATTAATGTCTTGTTGAGTCGACATTGCAAAAGTGATGTGAAATGATAAACAAAGATCTTTAGTAGGTAAAGTGATTGTTGTTGTGGATTGAAACTAATTGACGTTCATGGGATTTTACAAATCTTAGATTTAAACCAAGAAAATAACTGAATTTTTTTGCTAGATTTTACAAAATCAAGAAGAAACCGTGAAACAATAATTAATTGTGGTTGAAATTGAAGAATTTGAGCTTTTTTTGGCGAAAAATAAGCTTAAAACGATGACCGGTGCAAAAACGTTGAACTTAAAATGAGTACCGGTTAATTAAAACTCAAATAAGGACAAACGGTGCAATTAAAATTCACTTTGGAGGGCTAACGGGCTATTTTATAATAATAAGGACTAACGGTGTAAAATTGTTTCAAATATGGGGGTTTCTAAAGCAACCAAGGACTAATGAGAATTGGACTTGAAGTATAGGGGCTGCATGTGTACATTTGTCAAACTAATTAATTATAACAAATGTTTCCCTCCTATTAGTCATCATCTTCATTTGAAACATATAAAAATGCAATGAATGCAAATTTGATCTCGTGGGATGCTACGGTTATCGTTGGTAGAAAGTAAATATACCACGATGATCGAAACGAGTGCACAATCGTAATGGTATAGATTATAAGTCCCGTAGTGAACCGTCACTCGAAACCGTAAAACCCGAAATGACTTAAAACAAGTAAATCGGTTCCATTTTATTGTGAGTAGTTCGTTTCCTTAAGAATAATGGGTTGTTCGGTTTCCAAATGATATAAGTTGTTCAGTTTCAACACTTGTGAGTTGTTCGGTTCAAGAATGAAAATGGTTATTCGGTTCTCAACTGTGAATGGTTGTTCGGTTCTACAAAGCTTGTAAGTTGTTTGGTTCCAAGTGCTTGAAAGTTGTTCGGTTCCAAAAGCTTGTCACTTGTTTGGTTCCAAATGCTTGTCAATTGTTCGGTTTGCACTGGACCAAGTTGTTCTGTTTACACATGAAATGAGTTGTTCGGTTGTCACTCCAAGCCAACAAGTACTATCGTCCTTTCATCTTGTCTTCTTGCGTAACCAACAAACATAGAAGCTAAAAAATTGGATCGGGTTCCCTTGTTTTCTTTTGTCCAAACCGGTGAGGACCACAAAGATAATAAGCAAAGACAATAAAAATAAGCTTCGAATAAGCTTGAAATTAAGCTGACAAATAAGCTTGAAATTAAGCTGACAAATAAGCTTGAAAGACTTTTAGGACGAAAAGAAATAAAATAAGCCACGAAAAGCACCACTAATAAGCTCAAGATGTAAGCTCGTTTTAAGCCACTTAAAAAATTACAAATAAGCTAACAAAATAAGCTACGACTAGTGTTCCAAATAAGCTATTAAAGGCAATAATAATCTTTCAAAACAAAGACCACCTAAAAGCTATAAGCTATTGAGAAACGAAGTTGAGAACATTTGAAATAGATAAGTCGAACTAGTAGAAAACCATACGCCTAAATAAGCTTTAACTAAGTTATAAAAGATTTGAATGAAAAAGTTTATAACTATGACAGCCCAAGAAGCCACTAATCCACTAATCCACGTAGAGTTACTACCTAGTTTTGGTTTTTGTAAAACAAAAAAATGATTTGACAAAAATAAGCAAATTAAAAAACCAAATAGAAAAAAAACAAAAAATAAGCTCACTAAGCCGAACCAATAAGCTTTAATAATCACCACCACAACTAAATCACTAAACCTAATGTTAGAGATATCATTTCATCACCATGAACACACAAATAAGAAAAAGATTTTAGAGAGAGAAAGAACTAGAGAGAGAGACAAAGAGAGAAAAATGGTTACTAGCACATTGAAAGAAAAATGAGAAGCAACACCCTCTCCACACTTAGAGAGGGCTTTTTATAGTTACAAGAGATAAAACCCTACTTGGGTTGTTGGGCTTGACTTTGGGCCGTACCAATTACCAATGGACTTAAGCCCGACACCTAGGCCCAATTAGCTTAGATAAATTCCTGTAAACTATGTTTTACTTATACAAGGCTCGGGATTGATAATGACCATCACTTCACTAAAAACATGGCTAACAGTAATTCTGTACCCTTTAGCCATTGTTTGGATTTAGAACTCTAAAAGAGTTAATGTATATGTTGTTCACTTATGTGGAGCTTGGAGGTCGTAGTTACCTCAAGACATTTGACTCATTGAGAGATTGATTTGACCCTGAGTGTTGGGTGACTTCAATTGGCGAATCTTTCGCATATGTATGTTACTTGTTTGCATAATCCATGAGTGGGTATTGTTTCTGATACTTGCTGAGACCCGATGACCAAACTATATTAAATGATGTTTTGTAGATTGATGATTTTAAAGCTGTGGATCACAATAACGAATTTGTGTGTTGAACAAATCTCGTTGCGCGAATTCTACTGATTTTGTTGTGTAAATTGTTTGTGTAAACAATGGAAAATGTGTTTTCAAATTTCATAAACTGACCCTATGGTGTCAAATAAATTTTCTTTTCAAAATATATATATATATTTATTTTTAAATAATAAAAATGGAAGATGGAATGATGCTATCTTCTTTTCTCTCTTTTGAAACAATCATATTTTTTTATTTAATTTTTTTTACCGCGAAAGAAATGACTTACGCATGTAGCGTATGAAAAAGGAATGTTTTGATGAGGATGGACATGACGTCGTTTGGTCTTCAATTATGCATAGCTTGATCAACTATGCGTAATTTAGGAAGAACCACGCTATGTCGGGTAAATCGTCACCCTTAAAATGCTTGATATTTGGGATAAATGTTTGGGTCAAGCTTTCCGAAAAAGAAACTGTTTTTACCCCTGTTACGGATTTTTATGCAAGAAACCCTACTCCTATTGACTACATGGAGAGAGTCTCATGCGAGTCGTTGTGACTGAGTCATCCTGAAGGGAAAATACTAACCGTATTGTTCGAAACGAGTGTGTCTAGAAAGGAGTGAAGTCTAGTTGGTGATAATATAGATCGACGGTTTTCATAGAGACATGTGTCGAGACCAAGTATGGTCGGTGTGCTAATGAGCAATTGTAAATGTTATTCATCGAGGGTGTGAACCGGAAGATGGTTGTAGCAAGACTTGGTGTGAGGTCGGACTAAACGTCTGCATGCTGCGTAACGGTAAAAATTTTCCAAGGACTCGTAACGGTATAGAGTGCCATCATGCATGGACACGTAGACATACCCGAAAGTCATGGAAAATGTTGACAGTTCCAAGGTTGAACATGAGGAATGGAGGAGACTTTTCCTACATCAAATGTGTGTTGCTAATTGATATAACAACGATGACCGTGAAGAAGACTTCTTTCCCTGAAATAGAAAGTAGTGGTAGTATAGTTGTAAATATACATGAATCGTCGAGGATTAGAATAAGACACTAAGAGACCCCTGACTTAAGGTTAGGTGTAGTGACCCTTACTCCTTGACGCAATGACTTAGTGTGCGTAAATAAGGACGAAAATATTGGAGATTCTAGCCGAATGGTGACATCCGTTTCCATCCTGGAGAAACAATCAAAGTAGTTAACGCCTTAAGTCGAGCGGTATTAAATTAGGAATGTGCGTGATTATCTTAACTTGATTAGTTGAGTCATCTAAGAATTGGTGTGATGTGTTGGGACCAAGACAATTATGCTAGCCGCAATGTGGAAACATTGGATATAACACCCTGTGTTTTAAAGTCATTGACGACATCAATAAATTCACAATGTACCTTTTTGAATTATACGTGTTTGCTTAAAATTGTAAACGTTAGGTTAAATCGCGTACGCCAAAAATTAGCGTTCAATGTAAACGGGCATCAAACAATTAAATGTTTACATCAAGCAAGGGTTATATAATTATTTTGAGGATAATTATTAACTTTGTTCATTCTATTTTTATCGGATACGTAAAGTGTATACATTTCGTGATAAATTGCGTTAGGGCACTCCCGGAACCACAAAAACTTTTCTACGCTTCAACAAATACCCACTTTTATACCCAATACATAAAAAATTACTCAAATATATCATAAACATCATATATATACCGAATTTATGGCATGTTATACAAAGAAAAATTAGAAAAACTTCCATTTGGTCAAATACTACACCATACTTCATTAACCTACACCTTACCTCATTATTATCACACCATACTTGTCTAATTGACTAATGACCATAACTATGGCCATCCCTAAGACCAAAGACCATCACTTGAACCATACCTTGTCTCCTTGACTAGGTCTTGCCATATATATACATGTATCTCTAGTAAGAAAGATCATTCATGCTTTAACACTTGGTAAAATTCACAAAAAAACACCTCTCTTGCTCTCCATATAAGCTACGGCATCCCC
>BQNB010119266.1:7012-20843 GCA_026074375.1 Tanacetum coccineum
TATCTTAGGTTTAGAAATTTAGTTTACATTTTTAGGAGTTAATTTTAGTTTATTTGCTTATTAGTCGCGTTTATTTGTTTTCCGTATTTGTTTAAATTGCTTAAATTGCCTTTAATTGTTAAATTTTTAATTGTTGTTTTTTATTTAGTAGATATAGATTATCAAAAATATCTTTGCTTCATTCAAATCAGAATCCGAACTAAAATGTGGTTTCAATTTCACTAGTCGTTGGGGAAACGACCCGGGTGATCATACTTACCCGGTTAAACTTACGTAGTTTATATTATATTATATATATTTTTGAGAGTGAATTTTATCAAGGGTAACTTGGTAATTTTCTTAATTACTCTTCTAAAGTATAATATTTTATAGATATTTTACGTGTGTTAAAACTGCACATCACGCATCAAACCAAGGTTTTGGTTGCGTTTTGATACAAAGAAATAAAGTGATTGCATACGCATCCAGACAACTCAAAACTCATGAGAAGAACTACACCACTCATGATTTGGAGTTAGGTGCAGTGGTATTTGCTCTGAAAATGTGGAGACACTACTTGTACGGAACAAAGAGTGTTATCTACACTGATCATAAAAGCCTTTAGCACATTTTCAATTAAAAAGAGTTAAATATGCGTCAAAGGCGATGGATAGAACTTTTCAGCGATTATGACTACGAGATTCACTACCATCCAGGTAAAGCAAACGTAGTAGCTGATGCATTGAGTATGAAAGAGTGGATGAAACCGAAAAATTCATTCATAACTCTATTTTGAACTCTGTTCCATTGTCACATCTGATTATCTTTACCTTCTTATCAACTAGATTTTCTATCTCAGTAATAAAGCTCTTAAGAATGCTACTGGTCTCATCCTTAGATGCTAAAAAGAAAACCCAAGTAAATCTGCTATAATCATCAGTGACAACTAAAAAATATTTCTTATTCATTAAGTTGCTCACAAAAGTTAGACCAAACAACTCCATATGCAACATGAATAAAGGTTGAGTAAGATTTTTTTGAAAAAGGGTTTTTTTCCTGATTCTTGGACTTACAAGAGGCTTTGTGTTTCTTTTCCTTAAGATAAGCAACATAAGTTCGGTAATTTTCAAAACATTTTGTAGGTAAACCTCTCACAAGATTTTCCTTAACAATAATGGTTTTATAATTTACATGACCTACAGCCCTCCTTATGACCATAAGCGTTGTTTCATTAAGTAGGACTTTGGCAACAAGAAAGTTAAACTCTTTTTAGGGAACAATATCTTCATATCAACACTGGTACATGTGTTCTTCTAGGAACTTTAAGTAAAACCTGACTTTCATTAGCTAACTTAAAGTCAGGAGACAGAACAAAACATCTAGTGTCAGTAAAAAGAACATTGTTCTTTTTGTCATACATCTGTAAAACACTAAAAAGGTTAAACTGTAACTTCTTGACAAAGTACACATCCTCAAAATCAAGCTTACTAGTTTTAAGAGTTCCTTTACTAGTAATTTTCCCTCCTTTTGCTCCTCCCCCAAAGGTAACATATCCTCCATTAAATTCCTTGAAGTCTGAGAGATAGGACATGTTCCCTGTCATGTTCCTTGAGCATCCACTATCAACATAGCCTTGATCTTCTTTTTGTGGATGACCCTACACATAAAAATAAGGAAATTAGTTTTCTTTGGGGACCCAAGCAATCACAGAATTGGATCTGCCTCGTGCATCAACATAATTATGTCTCTTCAAAGTAATTGATGCACTATTAAGTTTGGTAGGTCTCCAAACCTAACATGCTGAGGTCTTAACAATATTAACCTGATTTGCCCTAACAGCATTAACTACTACTGAATTTGTCCTAGCAGTATTAACTGCTTTTGGCCTAACAGTATAAAATTTTCCCTTAGCAGTATTAACTTTTTGGCTAAAATTTTTGTTAGTTAATGCTGTTCTTATTTGACAGGGCCTCTTTACAGTTGATTATGCTGATTTAGAAAAATGTGACATTAGTCTAGCACTATAAACTGTAGTTTTGGGATGACCAGTATTAACAGGCCTAGCAGTATCAAGTGGTCTTAGGCCAGTTTTCATTAAAACTGCTCTTGGAGCCATGTTTCTATGAGCACTAGGGTGAGCCTTTTTAGAAGAATAATTTTAATTCACCCTTGTATAATTATTCTGAGATACCACCCTTTCCCTTTGATGGTAATTGCAGCCAGCCTGCACATGGTCAAAACTTCCACAGACAAAACAAGCTTTATTGTACATCACAAAGTCACTTCCTAGCTGTTGGGACTTCTGATTATTCCAGTTTCTTTGATTTCCCCTAGGACTTTGTGACCTATACATTTCAGCATACTTAACTGATTTCCTAACTGGTTTTTCTTATTGTTTAGGTCTAACAAATTCTATCTTAGCAATAGTAGGAAAAACAGTTTCCTTCTCTAATTTATCATCTGACACCAACTCCTCAACCAATGGGGCATCAGAAGATTTCATAACCTCATTAGAAATATCTTCACTAATACTCTTACTAGGCTTAGGTCCATAGCCTTCAAACTCAGGCTGTTGGAACTCTTCTAGACCAGAGTAGGACAAATTAAGATTTGGGGGTGAAAATAACCCTGTATGGGGAGGTGGAACAACATTATAGCTTACAAACCCCACACCCTTTCTACGTTTATCAGTTATCTGACTCCCTATTAATTTCTCTAGACTCTTAGAAGCATTATAAAAAATTTCAATTCTAAGTTGATTGCTTTCTTTTTCTTGCTTAAGCTTTTCTAACTCACTTTTAAGCATTCTAATTTCTGAGTCTTTATATGAGATATCTCTTTTAAGAACAGCAAGTTGCTCATAAAAAATAACTTCATTCTTTTTGTAAAAGACAAGTTGCTATCTACCATATGGGCTAAATCCTCTTTTATAATTAGCCTAAATTAAACTCATATTTGTAAACTCTATCTTAAATCTAAAGTTGAGTTTTAAGAGTTTTAAAGCTTTTTAGACAGGTTTTTGAACAAGTTTTGTCATTATGTACCTCTGAGTCTGAAAAGGCCATAAGAGCCATGTTTGTAGGGACTTCATCATCTGTCATATAGCTCCAGTCAAAACCAGCTCCATCAATAGCCAACATGGCTTTGGAAGAAGTTTCTTCCACATTTATAGTCCTTCTTCTAATCTGTCTTGATTCCTAATGTCCTCTGCATTCCCTTGCAAAGTATGCCACTTATGGCAGTTGAAACACTCTACCTTTGACTTATCATATCTAGCTGTGTCACTCCCATTGATAGTGATCTTTCTACCAGTTTTCTAGAAACACTTTCTTGTCCTCATGCTTAGCAATGCTAACTACCATTTCAAATCCATCTCTTCTAAGTCATCTTCATGGATTTGTTCAAGGTCCTCATGTACAAGTTGATACTCTTTTGGTTGACTAGCCAAAAATGCATAAACAGTGTCATTACATAAGTTAGCAGTACTAACTTGAGTACTAGCAGTGCTAACTTGAGTGCTAGCAGGACTAACTTGAGTTTTAGCAGTACTAACTCCATAAGCAGTATTAACTTCATTAGTACTGCTAGGAGATGACATAAAAGTCATGTTTTGAGAACTTGAGCTTGAGCTTGCAGTTCCTTTAACCTCTTGTTCAATAATCTTGAAATTTTTGTAGAGATCATCAAAGCTCATTGTAACGCCCCGACCCCAAAAGGGTAGAAGTATTACAAATATGGTGTGACATCAAAGCATACATAATCATAACACAAGCATAAACAGCGGAAGTCTTAAATACATAACCAAAGGAAAAGTTAGTCAACACGACTTAAGGTACATAAGTTCTTCAAAAGATAGACATATCCAAACGAAATAACAAATGTCTTGAAAAGAAATAATTCATAAATCAAAACTAAGATCTCTAGGGTAGGTTCACACTCAGCACTCATAGCTGAAAGCAACCCAGCTCCTAGCTTAGAATACCTGCCGCAGGAAAAGAAAGCGGCTAGAGCTACAAAAAGCCCAGTGAACAGATATATATAATCGAATGCAAAAGAATACGAAATCAAAGGATGCGTACAAAGTACAAAGGATAATCACAATTCATGAATCAACACGGGATACAAATATAAGGTAAGACAAATCAGAAGTCAATTCATAGTGTAAGGTAAGATGAATCAGAGAATCAAATTAAGTTCAATCACCAAGCCCAAACAAATCATATCATAGTAACCATGGAGTAGCTAGCTCCAAATGTGAAAGCGTGGAATGCACCCAAACATCAGTCACCAAATAACACAAAATCCTAATGCATAATCCATCGAATACAAAACAAATCTAGGATGCATCCATACGCCCCTTAAACAAATAATAATCTTCATAATGCGCCATAAAATATCAAATGGGGGACGGCGTGAGAAATCACTCACTCATAACATGAGTCATCCAAACGTGCATCAATGACACGGCCATGTTTACCTTCATGCTAGGAAACAAATAGTGGCTTGTTCCTCAACTGAAGTTCAAAGCAAATTCAATATCAAGTTCATTTCCAAATGGAGCAATAGCAAAAGGTCATATCAAAGGTTCAAATATCAAAGGTTTTCATAGCAAGGGTTCAACAATAGAACATCATAAACAGATCAATAAAGAAGCCAATATAAAAGGCACAAGCAAAATGTAGCAAATCACATAAGAAATCAAAGATAGAGAGGAATATGTCATGAGAAACCTTAACGATAAGGTCAGAATATCTGTACGAATAACGGAACGAACGAAGCAACGCATAAATCATAATAATGGTAAGAGGTGTAGGTATTAAGAATATCCGTACCTTATTCCGAAGCAAAGCAATAACCAAAGAAAACACCACAGGAATATCAAAATCACTCCCTCTTGACCGAACCTAAAGAAATGATGAATTCGAATTACAAACCATTCATTTAAGTTATACTTTCCATTTTTAGTAACTTTCCATTTTTAGTAACTTTCTATTTTTAGTAACTTTCCATTTTTAGTAACTTTCCATTTTTAGTAACTTTCCATTTTTAGTAATATTCATCATTTGAGATTCTATTAAGTATTTTAAATAGATTAGGGACTTAATATGCCAACCTTACAAGCTTAGGGTTAAATATGACAACTTTCCATATTTTAGGGTTTAATATGCAAAATCAACAATTTCCAAGGTTAAAAGTGTAAATATCAAAGTTTCACATTTTATTCAGATTATACCTTCCATTTTATGTATTTACAAGTCAAACCCTTAATTTTACATAATTTACATATTTAGTCCTTTTGGTTTATTAATTACTTAAACATTATCATTAATTATCCATAATTACAAAACAAGCCCTTATAGATTCAAATATGACAAAATCATACTTTATACATTAATTACTAACCAAACCTTATACTTTCCAGAATTTACAGTTTCAGTCCCTCTATTTTAATTAATTAATTTCTAATTACTTATTATATGTAATTAACCATTTTAAATCCAAAATAATATCAAAATGACATTTTATACCCCCCAACTTATTTTATACAGAATATACTAAATATAATAACATGTCTAAAACAGACCCCATAGTTTCAGAATTTACAAAACAAGTCCTTATACTCTTTATATCACAATCGGCTAACAATTAAATCCACAAAACCCTAGTTTAATTTTTCCAAACCTCAAACACAATTATTTCCCAATCATTGGCATTAATTACACCTGGAAAAAATAGTAAAACCCTAACCCTAATTCATTTTAACCATTTTCTTTCCTTTTTCCCTTATTTTCGAATTCGGCAAACACTCTTAAATCCCCAATAATTATTCGAATCACTTCTAAATTTTTCCAACAATTTATCTGAGTTATATGTGATATGAACAAGCTTAGAAAAATATAAAATAAATTTTACAAATATTTTATATGCCGATTTCATATTTAATCCAAAATTAGGGTTTCGAATATGTTTCAATTTATAAAATCAAAATAAAATGCATGAACATTTTTCTTATGTGTAGAACGAATTAATATGATGAAACATGAGTTACAAAATTACCTTTGATGATCCTTAGTGATTTTATGGATTTATGAACCCGGTTGTGATTTTCGAACCCAAAACCAATACCAAAATCGAACAAAGCCTTATAAACTCTTCCCACTATTTTTCCCACAATCCTTGACCTTCAAATCACCTTAGAAAAATTCGTCTTTTCCTTGGAAAAATCTTATGTGCCGCCTATTGATTTTATTAGGGTTCGGGATTCTTTGTTTTTAAGATTTATCAAATGAAAATGAATAAAAGAGTTATAATAATATTATGCCGAGATTTTGGCCCTTTTAAAATAGATAAATCAGATTTTTAACTTTGAAAAATTATTTTTGGTTATTATCCATATTTACTTTATATTAATAATAATGTATAATTAAATTATTATACATAATTCGGCATTTATACATATATATATAATTTTAATTATTTTCCTTGTATAACATAAAGTATTTTAATCTTACAAAAATTTCATAATTGCTATATATTGTATTTTCATAATTTCTAACCTTTAAACGAATTTTATTTAAGCTTTTATGGAATTTTCTTGCATTAGGGGTATTTTGGTAATTTTACACTTGTTGAGATTTTTAGGTTTTACATAAAAATAAGCAACTTTTACAAAACTACTTTTTTAGAAACCACAAATAAGCACAAAAATAAGCTGAAAAGGGTGACAGATTAAGCTTTTTACACTAAATGATTAAATGCTAACTGTTAAGCTATTTTAAGCACCAATAAGCAATCCAAAAAGAGAAATAAGCTAAGACAGCTACTTAACTACACCTAATAAGCATTTTTGAACAAAAATAAGCAACTAAGATAAGCTAGAAAGACAGATTAACTAAAAAGCTATAAAACATAAAGATTTTTAAACTAAAAGGCAAATAAGCTCAAATAAGCTCTAAACTAAAGGAAATAAGCTAAAATGGATTTAAACTAACCTAATAAGCAATACTAAGTCTAACTTAAGCAGAAACTATAAGCAAATAAGCCTAAATAAGCAAAAGAGCTTTTTGGCCAAACTGTTAAGCAAACACCCATAAGGGGACTTTTTTAGCTTAAAAATAAGCTAGCAAACAGATCCTTATGGCTTAGTGGCTTATACCACTAAAAAGCTTGGCCAAAAAGCTACTTAAATCAACAATCAAAAATGAGTATGAAATTCAAATAAGACCTTAAAAATCATAATGAAAAAGCTAGTTCACACAGATTTGACACTTAGAAAAATTTTTGCAATCTTTACAAAACACTACTTTTGAGCTTAAAAATAAGCAAACAAACAGAACCTTATGAACTTATAACCCACAAACAGATTAACTTTGGACCTCAAAGAACATTTATCATCTTTCAAAAAGCATAAGCCACAAAAAGCAATTGAAAAAGCATTTTCTCAAAATTTTAAACACTTAGCAATTTTTGACATAATTGGTAAATAACTAAACTAACAATGCAGGCCTATTTAACCTTGTTTCTAACTTGTTTTAGACTTGCACAAACACATAACCATCAAAAATTTCACAAGATTCAAAAGCATAATCAAATAAGCAAATAAAATAAGTTATAAGCTCACAGATTCAAACCATAAGCTCTTAAAACATTGATTTTGAGTTTTAACTCTTAAAAACTTAAACAAACGGAATCTTTTGACTAATCTAAGCTAAACTAAATTATCCCAAGAGTAAAAACTCATTTTGACAAGTAAAAACAGTTAAACCAAACACCCCTTTAAATTCTGATTTTGTATTTTTAACTAGATAGAAGCTATTTAAGCCAAAACTTTGCAAAGACCAGATGATTAACAAGACTAATAAGCAATATTAAGCATATTTAAACAACTAATAAGTAGTCAAATAAGCTAAAACAGATTGTGCTATTTTAAAAAGCTAAAATAGACAGGATTTAAGCAAAACTTCAAACTAATGAAAACCGTTGCTAACGCAGAGGTGAAAACCCCCCCCCCCCCTCCCCGCGCTTGAAAGCATCACCACCGCAAGTGGAATTTCATAATGATCGGACCTCCGAATCCACCTCCTCTATTCTCCTGCTTCCAAAGATTGGAGGAAACGGAACCCCGATGTGAAAAGTGAACGGTGCAACCAATTACCGCGAAAGACGAGACCAAGCCCTCGGTAGTCCAAATTTCAACTAGCCAATTGATACGAGCCTGTTGTTGCTCCTGGGGAAGTCGTAAACGTCTATATCTTAATCCTTCATGAGCCAACAAACAAAAGCTCCGTGAAAAAGATGATATTCTAGCTGACAGAAATTTGTTGAAAATCTTTAGGGAATTACATTTCTAGCGATATTTCATGTATGCTTTCTCATATGCCAAAATTTATCTTCAATGTATTAAAAGTCTCCTAAATAACAAAGAAAAATTATTTGACTTAGTCAAAACACCGGGTGAATTGAGAAAGTGTTTGGCGTTATCCTAAAAAGTTGCTCGAGCAAGAACCTTGGCGACCCCGGAAAGTGAATTTAGGTTACTTATAACCGGTGTGATTTTCAGGGAATGGTTGAATGCTCAGCCTTGGCCGATTTGGTGCAAGCATCAATCTTATGCCTCTTTCCGTATGGAAAAAGCTTTCTCTTCCCGAACTTACCTCCACTCGAATGACTCTCGAGCTTCTCTGGACCGAGACAATTTAGCACTCGACCAAAAGTTGTTCCGTGCCGAAGGAATGTCTTCTGTTATAAAGTGGGAAATCCATTATCCTGTCTGATTTTCGTGTCGTATGAGTACAATGTCGATACCTTGGGTTCCTCTCAGTTCTCGGGAGACCTTTTCATAAGTCGGCGGCTCCGAGCGTTAATTGTGATGTTTACGGTGTAAAAAATAACTTCTTCGATTAATATGAAAGCCAAAACTTTTAGTAACAGTTGGTGTCGCAAACTCGAGAGACTCCTACAATAATTCTGAATTAGTTTAATCGATTATACCGAGTATCATCGACGTTTCAATGCTAGGAGTATCTCAGAAGATTCTCTTATTTTTGGATAGTTCTAAATTTGCAAGTGCCCACTCCGTCTTTAAGATTCTAGCTCCTTTCTACTTCTTTCCCGCTCTCACGAACAGGATCCATTTTGAAGAGCAGACTTCATTTTGGAAGAAATCAAAGCTTGTCTTAGCAAATGATTCAATTCCACCGGAATGAGATGATGTCCGACTTTGATGCCGGAGGGAGAACCTTCTTCACTTCTAGAGAATTATTGGCAATGGATGGTGATCCGTTATCTCCTCTCCCTCCAAAGAAACTTCATTTTGAGGAACTTAAAATGATTAAATATTATATTGATGATCCTTCAGAGCTCGAGCTCAAGGATTTACCGTCTCATCTTGAATATGCATTTTAGAAGGAACCGATAAATTACCCGTCATAATTTCTAAAAATTTAAAAAAGGAAGAAAAAGCCGCCCTTTTAAAGGTTCTTAAGTCACACAAACGGGCCATCGCATGGAAAATCTTCGACATTAAGAGTATCGACCCTAGTTTTTGTACTCATAAGATCTTAATGGAAGACGACTTCAAACTGGCGGTTCAACATCAAAGAAGGGTAAATCCAAAAATTCATGAGGTTATCAAAAAGAAAGTTATCAAACTCTTTGATGCCTGATTGATTTACCCTATCTCTGATAGTCCGTGGGTGAGTCTCGTTCATTGTGTGCCTAAGAAGGGTGGTATAACCGTTGTTGAAAATGAAGATAATGAGTTGATTCCTGCCTCGAAGTCCCTAATGATACACCTTTACCTAAAGGAGTCTAGCCTTTAAACATAAAAATCCTAAAATCCTGCAAAAAAAAAAAAACCCTATAACTAGCTACTAATCCTATGTAGAAGAACTTATCTAAATACTCATCTGATCGAATTCCTAGCCTAAACTAGAATAAAGCCTAACCTATCAATAAGATCGTTACTATGAGATAACTAAAAACTTATAGTGATTCTGAACAAAACCTAAGATTTTTACTCAAAACTGGACAATGTGGAGTTCAACTAAAACGAATCCGCGTGGGTTAGAGGGCAGGGGTTTGTGATTACGTGAAGATAAAAGTTCTTAAAAATATCCTATTAAATAGATCTCAATACCTAACTAAGTCATCTTAAAATCCTAGAAAGTTCTACAATAAACAAGAAAAGATAAACAACTCTAACTAAAGCTTTTTCCTAATCTGACTACTTCCATAAAAAACCCAACAAACTTAAATCCTAAACTCTTAATAAAGCATTAACAGGTTTCATAAAAAAACTAACGCGTGTTAAAGAGAAATCGTACCTACCTCTCTCTACAACTATAAAAACTATTTAGTATCTGCAGATACCTAATCCTACTAAGTTAAACTACGAGACTAGTTATTCGGATGGCGTGTTTGTATAGATAACCGTAAGCTTAATGATGTGACCTCGTAAAGATCATATCTCGTTGCCTTATATGGACCAAATGCTCGATACGACCGCGGTGAAATTGAATACTATTGTTATCTAGATGGTTTTTTTGGATATTTTCAAATACTATTGACTCGAAAACCAAGATAAAGACCAACCTTCACTTTCCCTTATGGGACGATTTGGCCTACCGACGTATGCTTTTGTTATGTAATGCTTCCCCGGTAACGTTTCCAAAGTGCATGATGGCCATTTTCCATGACATGAACAGAGTAAACAATGGAGGTCTTTAATGGAATGATTTCTCTGTCTTCTGGGATTCTTTCCTTTTCTCGTCATGCCTCTCCCCCATTTAAGACAAAATGTGTAAAACGGTGCGAAGACACTAAATTTAGTTCTTAATGGGAGAAATGGCCATTTTTATGTAAAAGAAGGCATTGTTTTAGGACATAAAATTTCAAAGTCCGGGATTGAGGTCGACAAAGCTAAAGTTGATGTTATAGCTAAACTCCCTCATCCGACTACCGTCAAAGGCGTTCGAAGTTTCTTAGGTCACGCCGGGTTTTATCGTCAATTTATTCAAGATTTTTCTAAAATCGCCTCGACCGAGACCATGCTTCTTTGAAAAAGAAACCCAAGTTTGTTTTTTCGAAAGAATAAATTGAAGCGTTTAATTTAACTTTAAGAAAAAAGTTAACCGAAGCCCCGATTTTAGTTGCCCCCGATTGGGACCTACCATTTGAAATTATGTGCGACGCTAGTGATTACGCGGTAGGTGCAGTCTTAGGGAAACATAAGACCAAACATTTCCAGCCTATATACTATGCTAGTAAGACCATGATGGATGCTCAAGCACATTACACTACGACGAAGAAAGAATTATTAGCCGTGGTGTATGCTTTTGAGAAATTCTGACCTTACTTAGTCTTATCAAAGACCATAGTGTATACGGACCACTCGGCTCTTAAGTATCTTCTTGCTAAGCAAGATGCAACGCCCTGAAAGGTTGACTCCGTGATATCTCCCTACACCAAGAATCCGATGTTATAATTCGTTGATAAAAAAAGGAGCGAGAATCTCGTGGCCAGACCATTTAGTCAAGACTGAAAATCCCCATCAAAGTGATCTTAGAAAAAGAAATTACATAAAACATTATCATCTGAGACACTTGGGATGGGTTTACCTTTCGTGGTGATTCTAGTACCATATGGTTTGCCGACATTGCAAATTACCATGCGAGAAATTTTGTAGTGAAAGGGATGTCGTCCTAACAAAAGAAAAAAATCTTTAAGGATGTTAGGCATTATTTTTGGGACGACCCCTACTTATTTAGAATTGGTGCGGATCAAGTGATTAGATGATGTGTTTACGGCCAAGAAGCCGTTGATATCCTCACGACTTACCATAATGGACCCACCGGGGGACATCATGGTGCGAATTACACCGCTAAAAAAGTCTTTGATTCCGGTTTCTATTGGACAACGATTTACCGCGATGCCCACGACATGGTTAAGTCTTGTGACTCGTGTCAACGTCAAGGCAAAATCTCGCAAAAAGACAAAATGCCTCGAAATGCAATTTAAGTATGCGAGATCTTTGACGTATGGGGCATCGATTTCATGGGCTCGTTCCCGTCTTCTCGAGGGAACAAATACATTCTCGTAGCCGTTGATTATTTGTCTAAATGGGTTGAAGCAAAAGCGCTCCCCACTAATGATGTCCGAGTCGTTGTTAAATTCTTGAAATCTCTTTTTGCCCGATTTGGAACTCCTTGTCCTATAATTAGTGATCGCGGTACCCATTTTTGCAATGACCAATTCACGAATGTCATGCTTAAGTATGGATTTACTCACCGTTTTTCTACCGCATATCATCCACAAACGAGTGGACAAGTGGAGGTTTCAAATCGTGGTTTGAAACGTATCATAGAAAGCACCGTAGGTGAAAATAGAGCTTCATGGTCCGATAAGTTAGATGATGCATTATGGGCCTTCCGTACCGCTTTCAAAACACCCAGCGAGTGTACTCCATATAAGCTAGTGTACGGAAAGGCGTGTCATCTTCCTATTAAACTTGAACACAAGGCCTATTGGGCCTTAAAGCATTGCAATTTTGACCTTAAGACCGCGTGTGATCACCAGAAAGTTTAAATGAATGAATTAAATGAACTCCGGGATCAAGCTTATGAGAATTCTTTAATCTACAAAGAGAAAACGAAGAAGATTCATGACTCCAAGATTAAGAACTGTGTTTTCAATGTTGGTGATTGAGTTCTTCTCTTCAATACTCGATTAAAGATTTTCTCAGGCAAGCTCAAAACCCGTTGGACCGGACCGTTCATCGTTGCTCAAGTTTTCCCTTATAGAACCATCGAGTTATCTTAAACCGACGGAAATTATGAACGAACTTCTATTGTTTTACTCAATATTTTATATATATATATATATATATATATATATATATATATATATAATAAGAATGATGAAAATATAAAAATATAGAAATAAGTAGGCCCGTAGAACTAAGGAGATTGTTGACTTGACCGAGTAGTATACTCTAGCTTTCCCCTTAGCTTTCGAGACTAAGCATTTGCTAAACTTTAATATTTTTTATGCGAAGAACAAAAAATGATAGAGTTTTATATAAGTTAGATGCTAAACATGGAGTAGTTGGATCTCTTTAGAGCTCATAGATGTTAATTGTGGCTTTTTGCTCCCATTAGCTTATTAAACGTTATATTATTGTTGAATAAATAAAGTTACTTTAGGTTTTTGCGATTTTTAGTTTAAATCACTTCGTAGAGATTCCTTCTGGTGAAATTAAGGTACACATCGAGGTTTTGTTAGTGTTGTGGGGAAATAGGCTACTGATTCCCGACGACTCGCTACCGTTGTTTAGGTAGTTAAAAGACCACATGACTTGAAATTTGGCTATAATAATAATAAGTTATGTAATAAACCGAATCCGAAATAAGACCACTACATCTTGTCGGCTCACAACCGATGTGGTAGTCGTTTAAAGGGTGGAGGTAAATAAAAATTGTGGGCTGATAAAAGTTTACTGCATCTTGCCGGCTCACAACCAATGTTGCAGTCTTCTAAATAAGGCATATAGTAATAATAATCCGAGACTGATAAAAGTTTGTTGCATCTTGCCGGCTCACAACCAATGTTGCAGTCTTCTAAATAAGGCATATAGTAATAATAATCCGAGACTGATAAAAGTTTGTTGCATCTTGCCGGCTCACAACCGATGTTGCAGCCTTCTAAAAGGTCGAGGAAATCACTGAGGTAGAAATAAGACTCCTGGACCATGGTCGGCTCGCATACCGATGTGGAAGTTGTTTAAAGGATCGAGGTTTAATAATGTTGCAATAATAATAATAATAAAGCCAAATTTCGACTTCGGGGTTATCTA
>BQNB010119267.1:0-20842 GCA_026074375.1 Tanacetum coccineum
ACGCCCTCCTTATTGAGTATCTGTTGGTGAACGCTTCCCTTAGTTGATACCATTCATTGATGCTATTGAGTGGGAGACTCTCGAACAAGCCCCTGGCTCCTCCGTCCAATGTTTGCTGAAACATCCGACACCAAACCGGCATGGGCCATTCTCCTGAGTTTGCTTCCATCGAGAAACGATTTAAATGATCGGCTGGGTCAGTGGACCCATCATACAGCGTGATGTTGGCAGGCATAACATATTCCGGGCCAGCGAACTCAATGATCCTTCTTGTGAGGGGTGTTTTTAGTTTTTCCTTGAAGGGCTTGCTTAAGTCTTCCTCGCCAACATCTTTTCCTTTCGCGACACGTCCTTCCATTAGAGGTATATTGTCTGTTCCAAAGTCCAGACGTATCGGATCAGCCTTGTTCTGTCGATTATAATCTTTGATTATGGACTTCATCGCCGAAATGTGTCCTTCAATCTGCTCCTTGGTGAGAGGAGGGGGAGTCTCTTCTCGCTCGTCCCGACCGTCCAACTCTTCTTGAGACGGTCCCGTCATTCTTTCTTAGCTGGTGTGAGATAAACGCGTCACGGATGGCGCCAAAATGTTAAGGTAAAATACCGTACCTTGAGTTTGGGATGCGTTCCCTACCCTCTTGGTGAAGTATCCCCTTAAATTACCTGAAAGTAAGAAAGAACACCCGTTAACTCGCCCCGGGTGTTGACCCAGGACCAAGCTCGGGCGTGAGAGTAAGTATGTGAATGTTAGCCGAAGGGGCTGTATGGTGAAGCCGAAGAGGCTATAGTAATAAATGTATGTGTGTCGTAAAAAACGTTAACTGTCAAGTAATAAATGCTTGGGTATTTATACTACTTGAAGTACTGTTTGGAAGTACTGTTTTTGACACCTTGGGAATGAAGGAGACGACCTATACCTAGCCTTTGCCTTGGGTGTTGTATACTTGGGGACATCGCTCCTTAATTCCTGGAATATCGATGTTGGTAGTGCTTGTATTATCAATAGTTGACAGCCCCGTGTCATTCTTTATCGAGTCTAACGTTTTGTCTTCTTTCGGGTTGATGTAGTACGCCCGTCCGGATCCCGTACGACCCGTTCGGATGTGAGGTCCGTCCGGTATATACGCGGACACCAGCTTGGAACTTTATGACCCGTTCGGACTCTTGTGGCCCGTTCGGATTTGAGTAGCTTGCTTGGTCTAGGATTTATTCGATTGGGCTTGAGTTAGTCTGCTTGGGTTTTATGTGGCCCATTCGGACTACTAGCCTGTCCGGCATATACACGGACAATAGGCAAAACCTAGATGATGATGATGATGATGATGATGATGATACCAAGAAGTCAAACCTTAGATGATGATGCAATGATTATGATGGTAATATAAACTAGAAGAACTTGTAAATCTTAATCAATTAATTCTTCTTTTTTTTAAATTTTCTATGTCACTGATGAAACTATAAGTCAAAGTGTGTACGAAGTTTGATTTGAGGTTTTATATTCTTTTGTGTTTAATTGCTTTTAGTTTGCTTATACTTCCAGCCAAGTTCTATTTAGTCAAGGTTTGGCGGTGTGGTGGCTCTCATTTTTGTTTTATAGATTGTAGTTGATTGGGTGAAGCAATTTACATGTCTACGAGGGTACACAAATCAGGTGGTGGAAGACACAAAAGCAAAAATAAGTAAGAAACAGCACAATACAGAGGTAATTTTTTGAAGTTTTTTTTCAATTAATCACTTAACAAATTAACGTGTTAATATAGTCAATGTTAATGATTTATTGTGATCGGATATCATATGTTGATTAGTTGATGGTGAACATGTGTGCTTTGTCATTTTTTTTATAAGAATCAATATGCAATTTTATAGCAAAGGCTTCTTCATTGCCAAATTGCAGCATCACTTAACGTTTTATTATATAAAAGATATGGAAAGAAAACAATTGTCTTTAACTATCTAATGCTAAAGGTGGCTAGCTTGAGGTAGTAGTCTGTTACCAAGCCTGGAAGTTTGTATTTAGCATGCACTCATCTCCATATACTAATTTTGAATTCATGGAACATATTTAAAGATATATAGCTCCATGTTATATAACATGTCTTACAGTGCGCCTTCCGATATTTAGTCACGGCAGCCATATCATCACTGTGGCCATGTGTATGTTAAAATTTGTGAAGGTTAATTAATGGAAACAAGGAGTTTAAAGAGACAAAGTAGGTAGACAAGGAGGCAGTCCCCATAACACTTTGCTACATCTAACTTCTTTCACGGTGTTACTTAAGTTTACGCTAGAATATTTATGTTATGCCAATCTGATTTATGGGTTTAAGGGCTGTTTTGGATAGTTGTTTCAATAAGCAGTGGTTTTCCTAATAATTGACGGGGTTGTGAAAATAAGAGACGGGTTTGTGAGGTTATGTTTAAGAACGAAATCAAGGATCAGAGTTCTGTCCACGCACGTGCACATTTGTTATAGCCGTATAGGTAAGGATATTATCATCAAGTTCCTACTTTAAGTGTTAATCTGCTGATTTTATTGCTTATTGAAAAGCCTTCATTCACAATAGAAGCTATCTAAAGAGCGGGCTTCTTTGCTCTTTTCTGATATGCAGTATGATTTGGCCTATAAATATCTAGAAGTTGCACATTCCCAACTTAAGGCTATACTCTTATTATCATGCTTTTACATGTATTAAAACTTAACGGTTAATATACTTATTGTATTTGTTACAAAAAAATGCTTATGGGGCAGTTTTGGATCACTTATTGTTACACTATAAATAACAATCCCTATAAGCAACTTCGATAAGCAATCCCAAACCCTCCCATTATAAAGCTGCAGAAACTGTAAGCGATCCTAAATGGTCCCTTATAAGAAGTTATATAAGCAATCTTAAATAACCCAGATAAAAACCGATCTCTATATTTTATGGTGACAGGTTTCCAGATTTAAAACCCATCATCTCTATGTGATTTTTCAATCTTATAAATTGACCCGGTCAATATATGATCTTCACATGGTGAGTTAACATACAAAATGAGAATTCATTATGCATTTTTAATGAATTCTCATTTGATATTATTAGTTTCTATGATGAGGCTTGGAACTGGTCGTGAAAGCCTGTATGTAGTAGTGAAATCAAACAAAATATACTTAACTTACAACTTGAAACCATGTTTAGGTGGTTTTTCTAGATAATCATACATATGCTAATTAGAATACATGGATAACCAACAAAATACTCATCTAATATATAATGAATATCAAAAATCACTCATGAAAACTAATGATTTAGCGGTGATTGACTTTAGAAAGAAACCAGTGATTCAATGTAATGATATGAACATCCCGATTGTCCAGTTTTCCGAAATCGAATATCTGCTTATAAGTGTCGTTGAGAACATTGCTCCTTGTGATTTTATTAACAATTCTGACCACAATGAATGTGTCTTTTTCTTCGTCACCTCTAAGCATATCTAAAGGATCATCGTATCCGGGTAAGTACCCTCGAGCATATTCCTAGCAGCAGGGATGATTTATAGGCAAACGTTCTATTGCATATAGAGAATGGGGAAATTATTCTTTTGACCCATTTATTTAAGAACGGGTTTGACTTGGGTTATGTTTTGTCTCAAACGTGTCAGAGGGTATGTTTTCATTTTTGCATAAACCTTTTATTTCGGCAATGTTCTTAAGGTGTGTATTCTGAATATTAATTTGAGAATAGCAAGGCACGGTCCCTCTTATCTCTGATATGATTAGCAAAACTGTAATTCGAATAAATTTGAAGATTGTAAGTGTTTCAAATTCATGATTTCATACTACATCGTCTTTTTGCATGTTATCAGTGAACTGTTATAAGAAATTTTGTGTAAGGAGCTGTTTGAAATTGAGTTTTTGAACAGGTTATTAGGTTATTTCGCATTAAGAAGAAAAAAATGTTCTTTAGAAAACCAGATTATTGTTAATTATCACTTTAGTTGGGGATTTTTTTATTTTTCTAAAATTAGATTCATACCAGTTTGAGCACAAGCAACCATCTACTGGATCACTAAGCGGTTGTTTGGATTTGCTTTTTTTGTACTGTAACACAATTCTGAGAAAGTTTTACTTCTATTCGCAGTAAGTTTTATTTTTATTATAACAAACTATCATTTTTGGTAATTTATGTATTGGTCTTGATTAAATCTTGATTTATCTATAAGAAATGCAAATGCAAGAATCTTTTCTTTTTAAAAAATGAGGTTCATATGCTGTTATTTGAGAAACCGCTTTGTTGTTTTAAAAATTATGAATGAGACTTTAAATAGACATGTTTATTAATGAAGATCCCCATTCCTCGCTCCGGCGGGATTGGGTATGTTGTTGTTGCTGTTTATTATTAATGAAGACAGCTGATTAGCTGCAATCCATCAGACCGTGAATGGTTTTTATTTGATTAGATGCAGTCCATATGTGTTCTTTTTGTTATATATTTGGAAGTCTATAATGTGTCGTGTCTTGAGGTTGTTTTTAGACAGGCGTGTTTCTTTCTGTCATACATATTGCAATGTCATTTATAACATGTTGACATGACAAGATTATTTTATAATAAAGCAAACTCACTGAGGGACTTTCGTATTCAAAAAATAAATCACTCACGCAGGGAACTTAACAGCTTAAATTGTCTTGGACCATGAATTGACTGAGGAGGGCAATTAGCAGTTGGACTTCAATGCACAGCAAGCCTCCCTATTACATTTGTGCTGTTTAAAATATCGAAGGTTCGGTTACAAGGTAAAACTTAGCACAATGCAAGCTGAAAAAGCATTGTCGATGATTAAAGGGGTATTAGACTACCCAGAATACAAAGATGTGGATATGGTCACTGAGGTATCTTCTCTACTAACACATTAATCATTCTTCATTTAAATTCCCAAGTAATGTATAACATTGGTGCATATAATTGTATACTTGGCTACATTTAATAATAGGTCGTTATTCGAAAGTTCAATTAAAGAAAGATATATTTAGTGAGATCGAAAAGGTGTGTCTGCCTCATTGCATTTTGGCAACCAACATGTCCACAGTTGACCTGAATTTGGTGGTGGAGAAACTAAGGTCTCAAGACTAAGTGGTGGGTGCTCATTTTTCAGGTTAACCCATATCTTCACGGAAGTTAATGAAGGAAGTATGCAAAGATGACATGTTATAATTCACAATTCTAAACATTCATTGTGAAGGTAAAGGGTCAAAATGAGCTACTTTCGTGCAAGCCGAAATGGTTCAGGTTGCTAAACACTCAATTCCAAATATTTTAGGTTTAATGTATAATACTGTCGTAGTGAAGAAATAAGATTTGTTTCATAGTGTAAATATACTAAAAAACTGTTAGTATTGTAATCTTTTATTACAACTATTTACAGTGCATTAAAAGTACACTTTGGTGATGACCCATTTCTTAGCTATACTTATAGACATGACCTACATATCTTTCTAGAATGTTAATAGTCCTGCTCTTGTGATGCCTCTATTGGATATTGTTTAAACAGAAAAGACTTCTGCATAAGTGATTCCTGATCTAATAAGAGTTGAAAATTTAAACGTTTCTATAGTTGTGGGAAATTGCATAGGGTCTGTTGTACCTTCTTTACACACAAACAAACTGCTAACATTTTGCTTCATTTAGGTGTAATGAGTCAAAATAAACCATTATTTTGGGCCTTACAGGTCAATAGTTTTTTTTTTTTCTTTTTCCTTTTGTTTTGGTAACTTGTGTTTCCGACCCGACATTGGAAGCCGATCAGGACTACTACCCTTTTGGATAGCTTAGAGTACCTTCGCTGCCACAAAGGGATTAATTTTCTCCCCGTTGAATAATGGGTTGAATTAGGCTCACTTTGGAAACATTTTCTTTAATAAGTTTCTCAATTTTTTTACAGAACCGTGTCTATTTTATTTAAATAAATGTATTATTAAAACAATTATCTTACTTTTGAAACAAAACTAACTATGAGGGCTTATGCATTATCACACAATGAGGGACTTGCAACCTACTTGACAGACCAAAACATACATCTTTTATATAATAAAATAATTACATCATTTCGGAGTTTTCTATCAAATTGAATCTTATGAATTAAAAATGGACTAATCAGATGGCTTGATTTTGCCACGTAGACAAAATCGTGCATTCTGATTGGTCAATAAAAAGTCAAAATTGAATTAATTTTGTCAAGATTAAAAAATTTTGGTGGAGAATTTTGATGTAGAAAAAAAACACATAAAAATATATGTGTCAAATTTATGAAAACAAAAACTTAAAAAATAGGAGGTATTTAAAAAAACTTTAGTGGTTTAATTTTAATTTTAAATAAATTATATGGAGTAAGTGTAAATTTATAAATTTACAAATTATATTATAACTTTAAAAAAGAAACAAATACCCCATAAACTTTATACCGCTAGACTTAATATTTTAAAATACAACAAACGCAAATATTCTTACTTCAAAACAAAGATTTAAACATTACTTATCACATCTCAAATACTACCCAAGAACTTTTTGTGAATTTTTCATTATCGTGTATAAATCTGTTGTACCACGAATAGAAAACGTCGAGCAATAAATTGTCGTCTATAAAGAAAAAGAGTTTTCAACTATTCATTGATGGGTTTGAAAGAAATTACATTTTCTTTTCTTTTTGGTTTAATAACAACTGAATTTCTGAAAAAAGTATTTATTTTCTTGAACATATTTTCTCAAGTGTAAAGAAATGAGTTCGATATAAGAGGAGAAAATTAATCCCCTTGTGGCTTCGGAGGTTCACTTCAGCCGACTCCGGGCTACCTAAAAGAGTAGTTTCGCTATGATTAGTTGGCTTACAATATCGAATCAAAAAACAGGTAAATCAAAAAAAATATATATTACTAATTATCTTACTACGTAATTTATAAAAGATTTAATAAATTTATTCTTTTCATATAATTTTTATAATACTCTATACATAACTTATAAAACAGAAAAAATAAAAATTATATATATATTTTTTTAAAAACATAATGTTTAAACCCCGTGCATGCACGGGCATTAAAACTAGTACTATTATGTGATAATAGAAGTTTATGAATCTCATTGATTGTATATGTTTATTTTTTTCTAATTACCATTATAGTAATTCAAGAGTGCGTTTGAACGTTCATCATCAAAAAGTTATTCAATAAATTAGACTCGAATCCCGTGTGTGCATGAGGATGGAAAACTATTTAGACTTAATAAGTTAATATTAAAACCTTATTAGTGGGACGTATGTTCAAAACCCATTTGAGACTTATGGTCAAAGCCTAGACAATGGGCTAGAGATCGCATTTGAGCGTCTCTCCAAGAGTTCCAGCCAAGAAGTTGCAGAGTTCATGAATGAAGTTATCTGCACTTGAAAACATCAGCACCAAAATCTTGTGAAGCTTCTCGGCTGTTGCATACACTGCGACGAGAAGCTTTGATAATACTGTCAAACTAAATTTAAAATATATATACATTTAAAAATCATACTATACTTTAAAATAACAATTGCAAAATTAATACTTAATTAAATTTTTATCTCTAAGCTCGTGCGTGCACGGGCATTATAACTAGTAATAAACATAGTAAGGTTGGATCAGATAGTTATAACTCTTGCTTCTGAAAACAGAGGTAAATGATTCAATCATCACTTCTTGCAAGGCCGGAGGTCCTTATCTACATTTGGTAGAACCGGAAGCAGCCTCTCTACCTTATGTAGGGGTATGACTGTCTACGTCTCAATCTCCCTCATACACTGTGCAACGGTATTGGGACCCATAACCCGTAGAAGATGTTATTGGGTGTTATCTTACATTTTTTAGTGAATAACTTGTAATATGACTAAAAAGTTTTCATATCTCAAGGTAATGTTATATATGTAGTTTTTATAACATAAGAGAAAAAAATAAATAAATAATGTAACTATAACAAGTAGGTGCATGGTTCTAAAAGGCGCGCAACGGCCTCGCAAAGGTGTGAGGCGTGACCTCTACGCCACGCAATAGACTAAGGCTTGGGCTTAAGGTTTGACGTGAGATGAGGAGTGAAAAAACGTGATAAGACGCGATACAATGTGATGCGTGAAGGCTTTTTTGAATTCAATTTCGACAAAAATCGTAGTTTTATATAAAAATGAAACTGATTACATGCAAAGATAGTTTCTTGACTTTATTCCTTATGTATGACACTTTTTGTAAACTCAATATATTTGTAATATGATATAAATATATAAATTTATAAATATTTTCATATTTTGTGTCGTTTTAAGTCACGTCTTAAAAACGTCATGATTCGTCATGGCTCGTAAAGACGTGGGGCTTGATCATGCCGTCACGCCACGCCTCACGCTATTTATAACCTTGAGTAGGTGTATCTGTTGGGCCAATTCAGAGCCTAATTGTCCCTTGTACAAGATTTGCATGAAATATATCCTAAGTATAAAACAAGTCGCTGAACTTAAATAAGTTCATCGAGTCATCCTCAAGACGTTCTTCAGAGTCTGGAAGAAAGACTCATCACAACCTGAGGCGGACCTCAGCGAGTGAAGAAAGAACCAAGATCAGGATGATGGAGTCAGTGAGTATTGACAAATGGCTCACTGACTCCCGAAGACCATCTCTGAAGAAACAAGCTGACATATGGGTTGGAACATTAAAAGAAAAGTATTAATTAACTTTGCTTAGTCGAAACAAACCAATCCCTGAGAAAGGTATGAAAAACAATTAATACTTTAAAGAAAAGAAAAGCAAAAAGGGGTTATATTACTTTTGTCGTTAAGTCAAAGAAAAAGACAAAAGTATAAAGAACATCGTCAGAGGATACATCAGCTGATGACATAAGCATATGTCATCAAGTACCCTAGATAAATAGAAACATATCAACCTCCCATTGCTTTTGATTGAAGTCAACCTTTGGTAAGAGCATAAAAAGAAAGACAAAAAGGTGAAAATGTATAAAGCATGGGTCTTTATTCCCCACCAAAAACGTGGGTGCTCCCTTAAATAAAGGAAGAGTAAAAAATACATTTGTATTTTGGGTGCTACTATTGGTACCCCCTGGCCCACCGAATAGTACAAAAAAGGTACAAAAGATTCTTTTTGTACCCCCTTTTACAGTACAACGCAGTTTTATATCAGGTTATGTTCCGTATTTTTTGACAGTTTCATACTTTTGACTCGTTAAACTTTATAATTTTTATTCCGCGCTTTCAGTTTCACAGTTTTATAATATAAGCAAAATTATAAAAATTAAAAAAAAAATAAAAAGACGAAAAAAACCCGGAAAAACAGGGGGTACAAATGGTGTTCCAGGGGTACGTATAACACAAGCCTATAATAATACAGTGACGTTGCCATTTTTATAAGGACAGTACGTCCTTTCAAGAAGGAGATGAAACAATAGTTTTTGAATACAACATGTTGATAGAAATAATGCCTAAAAACGTTATTGATATTTTTTTTATCTTTTTACTTTTTTATAATCATAAAATGTAAAAACGCTCTATGTAATTAAACATAAACAAGTTATTAGTCGTAAATTTTCATTTCGAAAATTAATCACTTAAAAGTATGAATAAATAAATGCTTAATTTATGTGTGATCAAAAGAATTTTTATTTTTCCTAAACTTTGCATTTTTATAAAATATAATAAACATTTATAAAATTATACTCCCTCCGTCCCATATTAAGTGTCCACAATGGAATCTTTGAGGTCTTTTTTCATCAACTTTGACTGTAAATATTTGTGTTTGTGTTATATAATACTTAATGAAAATTATACCAATGAAAAATACATTCAAAACTCTATCAATTCATATATTTTGCATCAAGTATCATATAACATAAAAAGAAACAATTAAGGTCAAAGATGAAGAAAAAAAACTTAAAAAAGTCAAACTGGACACTTAATGTGGGACGGAAGTAGTAGAAAACATTTTTGTATTTATAAGAAATGTTTTATTCAAAATAAATATTTTGAATTCAAATTTTCCCCCTAAAATTGAATAAAACTGATCCAGGAAACACCTCCCCTGGAAAAGACAAAAATGGGAGCGTCCTACTATGGGCGGCCCCCTTATAGGTATGGGCGGCCCCCTTAGTGATAAGGGGGCCGGCAAGGGAGCTAAGGGGGCCGACCATGTAAAACGGCTCCCAGCTTTGCCTATAAATAGTGGACTGTTCCCTACAGATTTTTCACCTTTTGCACTTATTTTCTTTCTGTTCAAAATCAGTTTATATATCTCCTACAATCCTTTGATCATTTAATCTTAAGCATTTGTTTCCAAGTGATTCAAGCTTAGATCTTCAAGTGCAAGAGAAGAATACTTCTTATCATCAAGTTACGAAGTATTATAGCTTAGTGTTTACGTAACGTAGTTACGATTGTGGTGTATCTTGTAATTCATTTATATCTCTTGTGATTGTGTGTAAAAGTTAGATCGGGTTGATCGTGTTAGTATTTAAATGAAGTGAATCCTTGTTAGAGCGGTAAGTATTTTAGGCCTCAAAATACAAGTATGTGGTAGATTAGTTCTAGCTAAGATTAGGACTCGACATGTTGGGTCAATTTAAAGCCCAATGATCGGTGCCTAGATTTAAACAGAAATTAGGCTAAGTATTGAAGAACCTCTGATTGGTGGACTCAGAGGTTATGAAAGGACTCTCTGAGTGCAAAGCCTTAGAGAGCAACATCAAACATATTCAAGTCAAAGACATCGTCAAGGAAGTCGAAGATTACTTGAAGATATACTCGTCAGCTGGGATTGATATGTATGTAAAATGAATACGATGAGGTTCTAAGGAGAGTTAGAGGTGGTAATACTCTGACCATCCTATTACCCTTTGAACAAGAACAAGCTGAGCTTATATTGTTCTCTGAAGTTTAGGCGGGAAACTCTAGTAACTTTCATGGCGGGACAAAAGGGTGTTTGAGTTAAAGCATATACCAAGTACGAAGTTGGTAAAAGTAATAAACAGTTGGCAGAACTGTTCACTAAAGTATGGACGGGTAGTTTTCAAGAATGGACGTGCATTAAATACCTCGTACGTCATCTACTAGATTCTTGACACGTTGCAACTACCCCCACTAAGGACGCAACCTCGTATTAGTCAATTTAGAGCCCAATGACCTTTGCCTAGATTTAAACAAAAATTAGGCTAAGTATTAAAGAACCTCTGAGTGTTGGACTCAGAGGTAATGAAAGGACTCTCTGAGTGCAAAGCCTCAGAGAGCAACATCAGACGTATTCAAGTCAAAGACATCGTCAAGAAAGTCGAAGATTACTTGAAGACATACTCGTCAGCTGGGATGGATATCAGCTGGTATGTAGAAGGAATACGCTGAGGTTCTAAGGAGAGTCAGAGGTGGCAATACTCTGACTATCCTGTTACCCTTTGAAGAAGAACAAGCTGAGCTTAAGTTGTTCTCTGAAGTTTAGGCGAGAAACTCTAATAACTTGTCATGGCGGGACAAAAGGGTATTTGAGTTAAAGCCTGTACCAAGTACGAAGTTGGTAAAAGTAGTGAACAGTTGGCAGAACTGTTCACTAAAGTATGGGCGGGTAGTTTCCAAGATTGGACGTGCATTAAATACCTCGTACGTCATCTACTAGATTCTTGACACGTTGCAACTACCCCCACTAAGGATGCAACCTCGTATTAGTATAAATAGAGAATGTTGTAAAGAGTAAATGTTATCGCTTTAATTGTTGTTGTTATTATTGCATTTACTCCTTTCGAACTTAACAGAGGTCAGCTGTCTCAATCAGCTGTCCAGATAAGTTCGCTTGTAAACTTGATTCATTAATCAAGTTTACTTGTTCAAAGGGTAATCTTACATTGTCATTCAACTTGTGCGATCCATAGCACATTGTAATACTTTGATTCTTATCAATAAAGTATTACACGATTGAAAAGTTATTACTTGTGTTGTTAGATATTTGATACATGTTATATTCCATATAGACATTGAAATTGGAATTGCTAATTGGTTTTGGAGCCGTGTTAATTTATAACATTTTTAGAAATTGTTTCTTTGTTTTAATAAAGCAAGATCTAATCAGGTTGGAGCTTTACCACTATCCACCTTCCACTTGGTGCAGTTCTGGTAATCCGGTAGCTAATGTTATAGGGTTGACCATGATGCCTACGAATATAAACCAGTCAACACTTAGACTATAACAGTGTATTCAAAGTGTTGATGAGAAAATCTCCTACCTTCTTTGATTACAAGTAGGTCGGGTCTCAAGTAACAATGTGTCAGTATTTTTTGACAAAGAGGATTTCACGAGTTGGAAAGTTAGGTTCTTGGTATTCCTTGACGGTCTTGAACCTTACCTTCTGAAAACTCTAGAAGATGGACCATTTGTACCTATGTCAAGTTTGTCCAGCTTGTTAATCTTTGCTAACGTCAAAATCAATGTCAACTGCTGAGTAGTTGGTTTGTACTCAAGATAAACTATTAAAATGTCTCATTTTTTTTTTTATTTTTTTTTTTTTTTATATCTAAACTATAATACTTACTTAACCAAATGTAGTTATGAAATCTGTCATCAAGTGCAAAACTTAAAACGATATGTGGAATGATCTCATTTTAGCTCATGAGGGACCATCTGATACAAGAGATACCAAGATTGCAGCCTTAAGACTCAAATTCAATGCTTTTAAAGCACTTGAAGGTGAGAAAGTAAATGGAACATTCACAAGGCTAAAATGCTTGCTAAATGATCTTGAAAATAATGGTGTTATCATTCCTCAAGCTGAAGTCAATGCCACGTTTGTTAACAGCCTGCCAAGAAAATGGTTGAGCATGAATCAAACTCAGAGGGAAAATAACTCTATTAAAAATGATAGCCTAGCTACTATGTATGGCAAATACAACTATGAAGAAGGCCTAATTGATCATGCTTCACCCTAAGTCATTATAGACGACACAACTCTTATACCTTCTAAAAAATCTCGTTCAGATCCCTCCTCCTCAAAGAACAGTCGAATAACACAAGCCCTAATTAGGTTTCTTAGACCAGAGAGGTTCTTAACACTGGACCATAAGGATGTAGATGTTAACGGTACAGATTTTGAGTTGATCCCTTTTGGAGCGGGCAGAAGGTCTTGTCCTGGCCGGGATAGGTTTGGCGCTTTAGATGTTACACATGCGGTTCTTGCCACTTTGCTACAAAAGTTTGAGCTGTCAACTCCAAATGGGGCAAAAATTGATATGACTGAAAGCGCTGGATTGACAAATGATAAGGCGACTCCGCTTGAAGTGCTAGTCGCACCACGCTTCCGTATGGAGGATAGTCAAGTTTCTTAATGATTCGTGTATGTCTTATCATGCTTGAAACCGTGTGAACCACCTGTAGAAGGAGACGTTGTTGCCCCTCTTGTTGTTGGTGAAACCGTACTTGAAACATTATTAAAAATCGCAGCATCGGGTGAATTTTGTGGTAACTTTAAGAGCTCTGCAATAAACACATATTATCGTGTTACCAACAAAGATTATGACAACTCCTGAAAGCCTTTGATGTAATAATATATCCAAAAATACCTAGTATATGATTAGTCAAAGTTATTTATGTCAATCAAAGTTATTTATGTCAGTCAAATTAATGGTCATTATGTATTGGGCTCAAGCCCTTATTCTAGAATAGTCCGTACACTCCTATATATTGTAACATTCCGTATTTTCAGGTCATTTTATGATGCAATTTATTTCGTCATAATTTCAACATTTATTTTGTTTTAGTTTCGTACGCGTTTACTTTTAATTCTTATTATATAGTTGAATCGCGTAAGCTAAAAATTATCATTTAACATAATCGGGCACCAAACAAATTAAATTTTTTGTCAAGCAAGCATTAATTTATTTTTACGAAAGTAATAATTAACTTTTTGTATTTTATTTTTATCGGTTACGTAAAGCGTCTACGTTTCGCGATACATTACGTTTAGGCATTCCCGGAACCACCAAAATAATCTACGCTTCAACAAATACCCATTTTTATTCTCGATGCTCAAAATTTATAAAACTTTACCCACATTTACCACTTGGGCCGAAATTACCCTAAAAGAAATAAGCTAGATCATACACTCTCAAGTATACACATTTAAATACAATACACTTACGTTTAACTTACACCATTTTTCACCTCAAATAATACTTGCATACATTTTATTATCAAGATAATAACTAACGTCATTCATTCTTAATTTCATGGGTTAACCCTCATCTTGGGGACCAAAGAAACACAATCATAAAGCCATGACTATATCATGTAGTCTTGACCAAGACTCCTCATTTTACTCCCCTTTGTTTCCATGACCCCCCCCCCCCTTCATAGACTAGTCCTTGGTCTTTGTTGACTACCTTTATGTATATATATCATACATCACTAAGTGATAGCAAGACACAACACTTAACACTTACCAAAAATCAAAACTTTCTCTCCCTTTTCCCCCCCTCTTTGGCCACGGCAAACACCCCTTTTCTATAATCAATCCATACAATTTTATTTACCACTTATACAAGTATCTAGGAACATATCTAAGGTTATACAAAAAGGTTTGGAAGCTTGGTTGGGTGATTAAGAAAGGTTTAGCAAGAAAAGCAATATTAGGGTTTTCATTAGAAAACTGAGGTTTCAAGAGTGCAAGCTTTGGTTTTATATCTAAACAAGGGTTTAGATACTTTGGTTCATCACACTACATCTCATTAAGGTTATCTATAAACCTTTATGTCCTTACTTTTATCATTTTATGTGTTTATGTGTTCTATTTAGCAATATCACCATTAGGATACTTTTAAACATGTAAAACATATTTCTACTTGTGGTTATGATTTTGAACACTTTTATATATGTTGTGTAGTTGATAATATCATGGAATAAAGGAATTATAAGTATGTTAACATGTTGGTTTAAGTGGAAAATGTTTAAGTATAAACTAGTGATTAAAAGTTAATTAAGGAAAGTTTATGATTTCATGTGAGGTTAAAGACATTTGCGGGCTGTTTTGATTCGTGCCTTAGACAGTGGGTTTTACATTTATAAAGATAATACACCTCATGACGATTCCAACTGATAGACACTCGAAAACCGATTGTTATACACGAAAAAAAGATACGACGATTTCAAGTTTACGTTAAATATATACTTTTATAAAACTATTTTTATAAAAATTACTATTCACCACAGAAACTTATATTTTTAAAACATCATTAATATGATAAAACTTTTAAATACGAGAACGTACTCGAAAGAATCGCTAAAAACGGAGTTAAAACGAATAAGTTACGACATTTACGGGTTTTACGATAACTAAAACTATAAAAATAACTTTATAACTGGTATGAACAGTAAAAGTACTGTTCATCAGAGGGTCAAAAATATGAAAATGTCAATTTATGATAACTCGTCTTAATACGAAAGCGTGGGCATAAGAAACGTCAAAATCGGGCTTACAACGCAAAAGTTATGCTATATTTACTAAAACGGTAATTATAAACGTTTTTACTTATTAAACACAATTTTACCAAAACGATTAGATGGTGATTGAGCTATATAGAATTATATGTGGTTATCAAAGTACTATATTACTAGGGAGTTTCATAATGAGGCCTCTTCGGGGTGGCGTATCGACGAGTTGCTGGATTTACGATTTAAAGTGTCCTAGCTCCTCATACGTTCACTACATGACCTCTTAATTATGATAGCCCGAACGATAGTATGATGTAACTAACATAAGACTTGCATATGATGTTAGTTAATCATAGCGATTAGTGCTTATACGACCGATATCTACTTAGGTTGCTTTCGGATATTTCCGTGACGCGTTTTCATTCATTCACTCGACTTATTCTTCACTTCACTTCTAAGGTGAGTTCATAGTCTCGCATTTCAATCTTTTCAATGTTTTATAAACCCGCGAGGGGAATACATGCTCGTTTACAAACTTGTATATTTTACTACAGTACAATTACCTTTCAATACTTTGTGAGTTCATAGCCCCACCTTTTCTCTTTTAATGGTTTTCATAAACTGTTTTCGGGGTGAGAATACGTGCTTGTTTTACTACATAAACTTATTGATTTCTATACGTAAGCGTTACCTGACTATTTTTACTAAAGCTTGATTTGTTTACTACATGATTTGAGATCGTTGAATACCTATATTTGAAACCGTGAATTTTGGACATGATTGTTTTACTTTGGACACAAGTGTTTTCAAATTGTATGCTATCCAGATTACTGCCTAAATGCTATTGCCTAAGAGCCACGAACTCGGGTGCAAATCCCTTATAATTACGAATACTGGTGCAAATCCCTTATAATTACGAATGCTGGTGCAAATCCCTTATAATTACGAATACTGGTGCAAATCCCTTATAATTACGAATACTGGTGCAAATCCCTTATAATTACGTTATTGGTGGCAAAATCCCTTATATTACCAAATTGGTGTGATTCCCTTATTTTTACGAATACGCGCTACGTGTCATGAGCTTAGTTGCTATAATACCTGTTTTTATTTAGACCTTGGTGAATGTGTGTTTCCCTTGTCTACCTTACTTGTTTTGGACTTCGGAATACGTACTTAGTCCACCATTACTTCGATCTTGTGGTCCACTACTGAACATTACTAGATTTATTAAATCACTTCTTGGATTTCGGAAATAACACTTTGAAATGCCGTAACGCTTCTTTTCTTACTGCAATATTTCTTAAATTATTTCAACACTGATTTTACTTAAACCTATGAATTCACCAACATTATTGTTGACGTTTTTGCATGTATTTTCTCAGGTTATTATTTGCTAGTGGAGCATTGGGAGCATTTGAGTCGCGCGGATATGTTTTTGAAGGCTTAATAACTTGTATACCATTCGACAAACGTTTAAAAAAAATGTTTCTATTGCATTATAAATGGGATCATTGTCAATTGATTATTTATAACGAATGTGAAAATTATTTAAACGCTCTTTGAGGCGTTTTCTTGTTACTTGTCTGTAACACCCTAAAATCAGGTCGAAGCGGGAGAGGTAACAATGGGGTGCTACGTCAAAGTATAAAAAATCAAGATATAGAAAACGACCTTAAATGGACGTTAAAAATAAGTTTCATTCGAATGTTCATTACCAAAGACGGAGTTTCACGTTAGGTCCCTTAGTTTTGTTAAAAAGACATTAAGAATTTATAAAACAAAGTTTTCATTGGAATTAAGAAAATCAGAATCCTCTAATAGATATCCGTCACGGCTCTCATCCAAGTTATACTCAGCACCTGAGATTAAAACCTGCTAAAACGTCAACAAAATTTGGTGGAGTGATTCATAGGTTTATCAGGAATAGCGAGGACCACAGATTAAGTAATAGTAGACATGAAACACATTCAATAGTCCACATTTGTATTATTTGGCCCTAAGCTCATGACACCGACCTCCTTAACTAAATAACATGTAATCAAACAGTAATCGAGTTTGTGCCCCAACACGGATACAGATGTTACAAAAACATCCTACGAATTTTCTCAATACAGATGCTGCCAAACATCCTACGAATTTTCTTCAAATGTTAAATGCGTCAATGGTCAACTAGAAACCACAGCCCAGACGGGATGGTCAGTACCGATAGATTATCCAAAACACTAGCGTATAACAACATGTAATTAAGGTTCTGATAAAAAGGGCACTTAAATGGCAATACGATAATTAGCAATTATGTAATCAGGACATAGCATACTGTTTGAAAACACTTTGTCCAAAGAAATCAAGCATTAATCTCCCGTATTTAATAAAGCAATAGTGGAAAAAGGGCTACGAACTCACTTGAGTGAATGGTTATCAAAGTGATTCACAATAGAAAATGCGTCCGTTTACGATCGAATCAACCTATCCAATATAGGTCGTATAAGTACTAAACACTTGATTATTTATAGGTCGTATAGCTCATCATACTATCGTTCGGGCTATCATAATTAAGAGGTCATGTAGTGACGTATGAGGAGCTAGGACACTTTAAATCGTAAATCCAACAACTCGTCGATACGCCACCCCGAAGAGGCCTCATTATGAAACTCCCTAGTAATATAGCACTTTGCTTAATACCACATATAGGTCTATATTTTTTTTTTTTTTTTTTTTTTTTTTTTTTTTAGCTCAATCACCAACTAATGGTTTTGGAAAAATTGTGTTTAATAAGTTAAAACGTTTATAATTACCGTTTAGTAAAACTGGCGTAACTTTCGCGTTTTAAACCCGATTCTCGCGTTTCTTATGCCCATCTTTTCGTATCAAGACGAGTTATCATAAATTGACATTTTTGAATTTCGGACCTACTGGTGAACAGTAACTTTTACTGTTCACATCAGACGTGAGCTTTATAAAAATCGTATTCGTCGTCGTAAAACCCGTAAATGTCGTATTTTATTCGTTATAGCTCCGTTTTTAACGATTCTTTCGAGGACGTTCTCGTATTTGAAAGTTCTATATTTTTATGAGGTTTACAAAAATATAACTTTCTGTCATGAATAGTAACTTTTATAAAAATAGTTTTATAAAAGTATTATTTGTCGTAAACTCGCGAAATTCATAACTCGTTCGTTATTAATTGAAAAATTACGATTCTTATCATTTTGGAATCCTAAAAATATGTATTATTTGTTAAAAATATCAACCCTTGCTGTTTATAATTTTTATAAAAATGTTTTTATAAAAATTTACTTACGACTTCGTTTATTAACGTATAACTCGTTTTTAACGTAACTTTTTCGTTATTAATCCGTTTAACAAGTTTCTTACCTTTTCGGAATCGTCGTGAAATGTATTATCTTATAAAAATATAAAATGAGTATGTCAAATTTCGTATTTTGGACAGAATGTTTGCTTGAGTTAGTTGAGTCCATATTTGATCTTTTCTTTATACTTTGTTACTTTTGTATTTTACCATATGTCTCATATATCATATATTTTATAAATCATACATATATGATGTGTCCTTTGTCCATAATGGTCCTTATATGTCCAAGTTACCAAGGTTAATTAATTCATGATACACTTAAAATCATAACTTTACTTAAGAAATCTCTAATTTACTAGTTTTGCAAATAATCATTTTCATACATAACCAAATGTGTACAAGTGTATTTCTTTCCATATGACCTTATTTTAGTGTTCTATTAACATGATTAAAAGTCCATATTCAATATTAACATGTCTTTTGTATTACTTTCTCTTGAAACATATTATGAAGTATTATAAACCCTAATTTACCCATAATCATGTTTACACCAAAACAATATGATACAACATTTTCTCACTCCTTTTTAACATAAATGTAGTGTGTAATAACACCTATGTATAATAAGTAGTGTGTAAAATGATCATTTCAAGTATATACTTCATTTTCATGAATAAAACCTAAATGGTGATTTAAGCTAAATAGAAATATCATATGCATAATAATGAAAGTTATAGCAACATAAAGAGTTTAAATGGACCTTATGAGGTATGATGATGATGATGTGCTAGTACTAAACCCTTGTTTAGCCACAAAAACCAAGCTTGCACTTAATAAACCCTAGCTTCCTTTTTCTTGATTATTACTTGAATATGGTTAACCAATGCTTGCAAATGCCTTAGTACATCTTAGAATATGTGTATATAGAAGTGTATGGATTGTAGAAAAATTTGTATGGGTTTGGTTGGGAGGTGGTATTGAGCCGTGAGCTCTATAAGGCAAAAAGAGAGTGTTTTGTGAATTTTATCTAAGTGTAAAGTGTGTAGGAGTTACTTGCTAGCTATGTGTATGTATATAAGATGTATAATTGGTCAAGGGAACATAAAGCAAGTCCTAGGGATGGCCAAGGTCTTATTCTTTGGTCAAGGCATGGTAGGGATGGTGTATGTCCTCAAATAGTTGAGAACATCCCATGAAAACATGGAAATGTGTTCTCAACTTGCATTTCTTGTTCTTTTCTCTTTGAATCCGGTTTTAGATACATATGTATGATAATATTGAGTAAATTTTGGGTATTGGGTATAAACGTGGGTATTTGTTGAAGCGTAGAAAAGTTTTTGCGGTTCCGGGAGTGCCTAAACGCAATTTATCGCGAAACGTATACACTTTACGTATCCGATAAAAATAAAATGAACAAAGTTAATTATTACTTTCCTAATAATAATATAATGATGTCTTGATGTAAACTTAAATTTGTTTGGCGCCCGATTACGTTGATTGTTGATTTTTAGTTCACGCGATTTAACGTATCGATTAAAATTAAAAGCGAATGCGTATGGAAAAAAAATATAGTGAATTTAAATAGCATTGTAAATGACCTGAAAATATGGAATGTTACAACTTTGATACGAAATTGAAGCAACTCTGATTTTTTCTCATTTTGACGGATTCTACCTCATATTTCAAACAAACCCATTGCTCAATTCGATTAAATCAAAAAGTTAACGAATTTATAGAAAAAGAACACTTTGTTTGATCACTAAAAGCAAACAGTTTTATTTGTCAAGTGATGATACCAAATGTTTTCATAGCTTTAAATCCATCAAGCTTTTAATGGAATCATATTAAGGAATAGGCCAATTTTGATATAAAATAAAAGTAAATGTGTTTTTCTCTTAGCATAAGAGATTCGATCTCATATACAAAGTGTTGAGTTAGTTTTGAATCCATCAATTTTGTAAGGGATACAAATTTTGTAATGGGCATATTTTGATATGAAATAGAAGGAAACCTACCTTTTTTCTTGACACAATATTCTATCTCATATACAAACACACTCATTGCTCAATTCGATT
>BQNB010119268.1:0-20842 GCA_026074375.1 Tanacetum coccineum
TTATGTGGTATAATTTGATGAGAGAGCCGCTCTCACATCAAATTACATTACAAAAACATGGATTTAGGTTTGAATGACTACTCAGAGCGATTAGAATTCCCATTTATCAATGTTGTTCTCATATGAATTTCATAATTTAGAGTGCTTCTCGAGAAGATAGATAAAGTTATAACAAAAAAGTTGAGACTTATATGAAATTGCTCCTTTAATAAATTAGACACATTTTTTTGTAGACAAATGTTTTGTCCAGCATTTTTTAAAATTAGAGAAAATATTAGTAAAATTATTATTGTAGCTAACATAAGAAAAATTAATTTCTAAGAAAATTACTGTTTAGGGACAAATTTTTTTTCTTGTTCTCTAGTATGGTCACTTTTTTCAAATCTTTCCAATTTGGTCATACTCAACTCCTCAACTGCTCGACTTCACCCAATGCTCGACACGTGTTATTTGTTTATTATTAAAGTACTAGTGAGTAGTTTGGTGTTTTTCTATATATTCTTTTCATTTATTATAAAATTACAAATACACCCTTCTTGGTATAAGCATCACATGTTGTAAATTATGCTTTAATTTTTTTTTCATCATCTTCTTCCACAAACCCACTCTATCACCACCACCTCACCATTACCGTCGGCTACCAACCACCACTCCACCGTACACAAATCCCCCTCCTGGACTCTTACACTCTCGACTGCTCACCACCTCAACTTCTCCACTCTCGACTGTTCACCACCTCTACTCCTCCAATGTCGGCTCACCACCTCGACTCTTCCACTCTCGACTGCTGCCGCCGAATCTTATGCAAAAATTCTCATTAAACTACATCTCCAAACAATAGTACACAATACACATGTAAGTCCATCATCTTTTTTTTAAAAATAGTAACTTAAAAAAACCAAACCCACCTTGAAAGTTACTGAAATTTTTTCTTAATATTTTTTTTTCACATCTTTTTTTTATTATAATATAGTTCTAGTTTTTGAAAGCAAGCTAAATATGAGTAGAATCAAAAGTAGAATCATCACCCACTTGCGATCAACAAAAGTAGCGAAAGTAGAATCAAACCCATTTGAGATCAACAAAAGTAGAATCAAACCCATGAAGGTTTAAAAAAAAACGAAAACCCATTCGGGTCCTTTAAGCTTAAAAGAAACGGAGCTAACAGAAGAGCATACTAGAGTTGTCTCTCATGGCCCGAACCCGAAAACGATTCATATTTATGATGACTGTGTTGTGGATAGCTGTTGTGGGTTACCTGAGTTGAAGAAGCCTGGTCCGAAACCGAGTTGTGAGAGTTTTTTGAGCTTTTGGTATGCATGCAACAAGAGTCTTGATGAAGATGATGATATTTTTATTTACATGTTAGTTTTGAGATTGTTATTGCGCTTTGGTGTAGATTGTCTGATTGCACAAGATTTTTAAAAGAAACTTGAAGATTTAAAATGGAGAGGACAGAGAAATGAGGGTATTATGGAAGAGAGAGAAAAGAGATAGAAAGAGGGTATATTTGTCATTTAAGCTAAAAATCTATACTTTAAGTTATGTACTTGCAAAGACACGTGTTGAGCATTGAGTGGAGTCGAGGAGTTGAGTATGACCAAATTGGAAAGATTTGATAAAAGTGACCATACTAGGGGACAAGAAAAATATCTTGTCCGTCAAAAAAGTAAATAGTTAGATATATAAATGATCATTATTTTCCTTCTTATATCTATGTGGGATGAGAGTTAACATGGCTTTCTTGACAAATAAAATGAAGCGAAAATTTTTGCAGTTACCCGTTGGAATATGTGTAATCCAGGAATAACCTTGACATTTTTTTTCGATATGACCTTTTAGATCGCGCATGGTGGGAAGCGATCTACAATTGGACACGTGTCGGGTTTTTAGTGGTTGGTGAGAAAATTAAAATAAAAATGTAAATCGCGTATGGTCTCGAGCGATTCACAATTTATAATTTTTTTTTGCAAGTCTGTTGAAAAATTTTTGTATATAGTTTTAGGTATTGTTTTAGGGTTTATGGTATATGATGTTGTGTTTATTGAAAATCTTGATCCCTGGACATTTTTGCGTACGTATTTGGATACTCATATGTTTTATTTAAAATTGTTTATTTGCTAATCTGTGTAGTCTTTGATGAGCTCTACTTAGTGAATTAAAAATTGTTAAAATTAGTTTTAATATGCATAAGATATGATGGTGCAAAGTGTGTCAGTTGGTCATTTTTTTTTTAAAATTCGAAAATTGTAAACCTATATTTTTGCAATTATAAAAGTTGGAATTGAAAGCATAAAAGTTAACGGTAGTCATTAAAAAGCATTACAACATGAGAATCACCAGATCTCTAGTAGAGTACATGGCCAATCTTATTTATGATAAAAACAAAGAAAACAACAACACACAACGACATACATGGTTAGCAAACTGGTGTTAAGCAATAATGCTTTTACATGTTTTTGTAGTTCGTCATCAACTGTCGTTTTTCTTCCATGCTCCTTAGCAACTCATCCCTGACGCCTTTCAATTTTACACACTTTTTCATGTCGGCCCCTGTCATGCATCCTAGTGCGTACTTACCAGTAAATCGTTAGTGGCACTGAAACGTTCACTACCACAGATTGTTAATTTTCTAAAAACCATACGATTCTTAAACCTATCTGCAAAGCGAGGCATCAAGCCTAACATTTGTCTCCTCAAAATAGCTTCATCATCAAGCGCTTCTTGTAATTTTATGAAGGACATTACCTAACTTTTTCAAGGTTAGCTAGCCATGGTAGAAAATATAAAGACAAAATTAACAGCGTGTGTTGAAGGATGAAGAAAGTTTGTGAGATATATGTGTCTATTTATAAGCAATAAGTTTAAGATAAAGCGGACAAGTTGTCAGATGTTTTCATAAATCGCGTGTAATTTGAGGTGATAGACAACATTGTCATTGAGTTGTCTTATCTATTGCAGTAAAAAATATTTGTGTTGTCAAATCATGAGTCATAACACATTACGTGAAATGTGCAGATGATAAATAGCATTTTTGAAGGACTTTTTTTAATGCATTAAAATAAAAAGTAATTGATTCACATAATTTATTGAAAAAACTTATACATAGCAATTAAACACATACAATCTAGTTGATTGGCAACCTTATTTAATACAATTGGAAACAAAACAACAGCAAACAACAGGAACACACATGGTTGGCCTTGTGGTCTTTAGCAACATAATTTTATAATCTATATTGCCATGTAATTGTTAACGATGTCTTTGCTTTGGCATAATTCTCCTCAACAATTGTTGTCTTGTTCGTAGATTGATGTTTGTGGTACGGATATCCGCTTCATGTGTCATTAGTAGAGTATGTAATCCGTAGGTATTAAGGCTTGTTGTAGGCATACTTTGCAACATTGTTATTTGTACCGAACGGATACGCATTTCCTCTGTATAACGTGTTAAGTTGCACAACAACTCATCTGCTAGTGTTTCCTCAGCTTGAATCTCCCTTTGTAGTTTTAAAACAATTGCTTGACGTGCCTCATTTGCTCCATAAGCCATATAGTATGTTATCTGGGAGAAGAAGTGTGTGTATGAGAGACAAGATTCTATTGTAGATGATAGCATAGTTGATATAGGGGAAATAGTATGGGAAGTCTGTGTCAATAGAGTGAAATAGTCAAAAAAACACTAACAAATATCGTACATTTATAAGAGATAATTGACATTTTCATTTATAAGTCTTTATCAACTTTCATTGCACTTGTTTTTAAAAATTAAGAAATGAGAGGAACACAAGTCGGGTACAGTTAAAAGACATTTACACACATATTGGCAGTTACATGAATATTATTACATGTGTAAATCTTCAAATGTGAGCCGTGAACTTGTTTTTATTTTTCGTTTCTGCATTGATGTAGATACTAAGAGATTCTGTGTCGTGTCCCTTTTTTGTTCTATCTGAAATGATACCTCCAAATGATTCTCCTTTGACTATTGTTTTTGAATCAACACGGAGCTTAGATCTATCTTCGGACATGATACCTTGGTTTCCTCGTATTCAAAGTGTTCTTGTTCCGCCCATTCAACCATTTTGTCGAAAGTGTAATCATTTTGTGTTTCCTGCCTTATAATGCCTTCATTTTCACTTGAGTAGTCAGTTATGACATGGTTCATCATTTCTGCCAAGCTAGCATTTGGGAAAATATATTTGGATATAACAAAATCGACACCGATGTGGTCAATGTAGATTTCCAATTTGTACTGCGCTGAAGATATATCAAACATGACATGTGTATCATAGTTGTTTCTAAGTTTAACGGTTAATGAAAATCCATTGTGTGGTATCTTATAATAAAGAGCATGAATGTTTGTACCCAAAATATTAAACAAATATTGTTTCAGATCTGCTAGTTTCAATCTTGGAATGTTGATGTTGAATGTTCCACCGTTGACGTACATCGTGTTATTTGTGTCATCGAGCACCAACTGACCACTATTATGAACCACAAAATTGAAAAAGGTTTGCGTGTAGGGTGTATGAGGTTTTGTTTTTTTAATAAAACCTAGTTCAACAAGTAATTCATAGTAATTGAATTTTTTATTCTTTCTTTTCTGCATTTGATGTAGATAGCTGAGTGATTCTTCTAGTTTTATTTTAGTTTCTTCAGAAATGATACCTGCTAATGATTCTTCCAAAGAACCATTGTTTGGAATCAACACCGTGCTTAAATCTATGGGAGTATGAGAAACAAAAATCTGAAGCTTCCCAGCAACTTTTGCAATGTCATACATAACGTTAGTTTCATAATCATTCTTAATTTGTTTCATACCTGATAACGCGTAGTTTGGTGGCAACATGTAATAAAGAGTAGTGAATTGTCTTGGTATTTTCCATTTTAGATAGCTAACCATATCTTCAAAATCCATTTGAAGAACGTGAATATTCAGTAAAGAACCATGTTGGTAGGTTAGGGGGTTAAGTTTAAATTCTCCATTGTGGTTTACATCGAACTCGAAAGTAGTATTTGATGAAGTCGACATCTTTGGAATGTAAGAAGTGTTAATTGAAATCAATGTGTTGAAAATATGTAGTTGTATACTTGTCTATATATAATAATTGCAAATCATAAAGTTGATAAGTCATTTTGTTTTTTGAATATATCAATTTTTTATTGTTACACACTAGAACAAGGACATCACATGCTACAAAAATTATAAAAAATTGTTTCTTAATAACTAGTCAAATAACTTTTTTGCACAAGAGGGTTTTCCTTGATTCTCGTTTTTGTTTGTCTCATCACTGTTCTGCTCTACAACGACGAGTGGGGATAGCTCCACCCTAGAAATGTACACATGTATTCGGTTATGATGAGTATACATAAATATCGTGTCCCGCTCTTGTATAGCATCAACCAACGGTACAAGACCTGAATCAAGACTACAATTAGGTTTCTTTATATAAAGAAACGTTGGGGAGTTTTTATCGTAACCCAAACAGTTTGTTAATATTAATTTAACTTGATTTTTTGAGAAGGTGTCGAACTCTACCGGATCTATGGTAGCAATCATCTCATCAACAAATTCTCTTTTAGGCGGACTAGTGAACCTTCCATAATGGTGTAGTAGGACCTTAAATGTCATTGTTTGAAAATTGAATTAATGTAATAGTTTAATGTTGTTGTTGAAGTTGAACCACAAAGTATGTGGTTTATATAGTGTTTACTGTTTTTCAATCATGTGCATAAATCGCGTTAAATACTAAGTGATGAATCCAGTGTCAGTGACTTGTCAAGTCAATGTATATATACTTAGTGATTGAGTTGTCCAATATGTCATTGATTTGTACGATCCATATGCTAAATCGCGTACAATACTAAGTGATCAACTTAGTGGCAGGGACTTGTCAAGTCAATGTTTCTATTATGTGATTTACTTGTCCAATTTGTCATTGATTTGTCATAATTATGGCATAAATTGTCTACAATAATAATTCGTCAACACGTTGTCTGTGACATGTCAAGTCATTGGTTTGTCATAAACATGTTTGTATTTACCGTTGGAGTTGTTTAAACTGTAATAGATATTATTGTCCTTACCCATTTATGTGTGTTGTTTACAATATTTATAGATACAAGGTTTAATTAGTAATGTAGTGTTTATTGTACTAACATAAATAGTTAAATTGAAATTCAAAGATATCTCATCATTAAAATCATACATTATAATTTAACAACAAACCAACATAAAGCATAAAAACATACAAATTTTTAGAACCCAAACGAGTTAAACAAACTATTTGAACCATTCGTGTTTAGATCATCTAGATGTTGCGCATCATATTGCTGAGAGTTGTATTGTTCATACATTTGAGATGATTTTGTGTGATGTCCATTGTATGCTTGAGATGTGTTTGTGAAATGTTGGTCGTAAGGTTGCGATGGGTATGGTGTTTCACAGTAAGGTTGTGATGGGTATGTGGTGGCACCGTATTGTTGTGATGTGTAATGGTTAATATTATGGAAAGTGTTGTCATAATGTTGAGTTGGGTTGTAGAATGATGGTTGGTTGTTTTGTGGAATTTCTTGATCATTTTGTTTCGCATGTTTACAGGGGTTGATACGACAAGGGTTGACTGCATTGATCATGTTTGTGTCCCGCTTGTTTGCATCTGCTACAATGTATAACTCTTGGCTCCTCTCCTTGAGATTGTATACGGTTTGTATTTTTAGGACGACCAGGTTGTGGGTTGTCCATGCGAGGAGGAATAGTTTTTTGAATATTGTGTGGAAATTCCCATTGTTGCATATTTCCAAGGAAATGAATTGACTCCGAATAAGTGCCTTGTATATTTTGGTTTTTTTTAACCAATCATGCTACATTTGGACACAATCCGTCCAAACCTAAAACACGTGTTATAGCCTCTTACGTGACAACACAGAAGCCATGAAAGCTACCATTTACGACATTCACAAAATGACTGTTTGATACATGTTGACTGCACGAATATTTCCTGGCCGTTTGAAACTTGGTTTTGATAATTCGTTACGCCTATAACATACCCATGTCGCACTTTTCATCCTTTTTTAGCCATTTGTGTCGGCTGCCCTGTCTGTTATTTCATAAGTCATATTTTGCTACATTAATGGACAAACAAGAATTCCAATATAGGAAGTGTTATTTAAGGAAAAAAATAGTTGTATATTATGTTTTCTAAGAATAATACCTAGTAGCTGTCGACGTTTATAGTACCATTCTTGCACCATCGCACAATATGTCTCGGCTAACTTTAACACGGGCTCTTTTCTATATATTCACACTACAAGCGTTGACAGGACTCCACACTATTTGATGTCATTAATTTGTATCGAACTAGGTGGGCAACTGCGCTCTGTGACATCTTTGAGGTCCAGCTCGGACAAAGCTTTTTGTATGCATCAGGCTGAACAATTTGTATATGTTCTTATGTGGGTTGCATAAGTCTTGGTGTGTATGCCTTGAATATTTTCCAGAATAAACCTTTTCTTTTTTTTGTTTTTCAAAGATAGGTTCTGCATAAGATGCCGACAACATACAGCATAAAAGGCTAAAGGGGATTCATTTTCTACTGCCATAGCTATAGCAGGATGCCTATCAGATATGAATAGCAAATTAGGATTATCACCAATGCATTCTTTTAGCACCGACATCCACCATGACCAACATAGACCTATTTCCCCTTTGCATATACCAAATGCAATTGGCACAATCTGATTGTTTCCATTTATGGCCACAGCTACCAGATTTGTTCCCTTGCCATTACTTTTTTATTTTATTACAATTATGCCACTAATCTAATTTAATTTAATTTTGATCCATCTAACTTAATCCAATGGTCTACAAGTGTACCTATTATTTTCTACTTTAAGATGTACACCACAATAACGCCTCCCTATATATATATATACAAGTTAAAAAATTGTAGATCGCGTGAAGGTAAGAGTGATCCAGTCAATGTCATAGAATTATCTTATCAATGTTTATAAATTAAAGTTAAAAAAATGTAGATCGCGTGAAGGTAAAAGTGTTCCAGTCAATGTCATAGAGTTGTCTTATCAATGTTTATAAATTAAAGTTTAAAAATGGAGATCGCGTAAAGGTAAGAGTGATCCAGTCAATGTCATAGAGTTGTCTTATCAATGTTTATAAATTAAAGTTTAAAAATGTAGATCGGGTGAAGGTAAGAGTGATCCAGTCAATGTCATAGAGTTATCTTATCAATGTTTATAAATTAAAGTTTAAAAATGCAGATCGCGTGAAGGTAAGAGTGATCCAGTCAATGTCATAGAGTTGTCTTATCAATGTTTATAAATTAAAGTTTAAAAATGTAGATCGCATGAAGGTAAGAGTGATCCAATCAATGTTATAGAGTTGTCTTACCAATGTTTATAAATTAAAGTTTAAAAATGTAGATCGCGTGAAGGCAAGAGTGATACAGTCAATGTCATAGAGTTGTCTTATCAATGTTTGAAGCTATGGCTGATTTGGGCAAAGAAGTGTAAGGAATGTGTGTAGCCACTAATGGGAAGCAAGAGTTCTTGTGGTTGTAACTAATAACTATATAAAAAACACTCCGTTTTCTCGGTTCGTTGTTTGGTTTTAAATAATAACTCTATAGTTGAACATGATATACCGTATACTTTTTCAAGATGCACATTCGTCAAGTAACACAAAAACAAACATTCGTTTAGTTAAATATTATACATACCACTTGTAGTAACACAAGCGACTTACAAACAGACGCTTAAAGCATACGAATTACATTCCAAATGACAAACTACTCTAAATCAAGTTTTCCCATGTTATTGTAAACTTCGTGAAATAGTGCGGCTGAATTAACTGTGTGTTGTTCCGGATGCATATACATATCCACCGTTGCCTCGAGTACCGTTATCTTATCAAGCAAGTGCTTGCAGTTTGAGCACTCTGCATTTCTTGAAGTTCCCAGAGAATAGCTTGGAGGTGTTGAAGATCCTGGAGAATAAATTGGAGTCGATGAAGATCCTGGAGAATAAATTGGAGTCGTTGAAGCTCCAGGAGAACCAACCAGTAGACGGACTCGTTCCTCCTTCCACAAAAATTTTTTACATCCGAAAGTGTTTTCGCGAGGCTGTTAAAGAGTAAAGATAATAAGTTTTAACAACTAACCACATTATTTATATATTACACAAAAAAAGCATGTGATTGTTCACCTTTGATCGTGGACATGCATAGTATAGTTTACCACGGGTTTCAGGTTTATACGATTCTCGCAGAACTACATCTCCGGCTCCACAACGACACGCAAAAGCTTCATATGGCACCATCTTCACCATAATAACAGTGTGATATGTTTGTGGTTGTGATGGTAAGAATGTGTGTGATCTGTGGGTGATTGTGAGGATAATATCTGCTTTTATGGTAAAAAAAATAGTTTTTTGGAGGGAGTATTTGGCGGGAGTATTTGGAGGGATTTTTTGGCAGGAGTATTTGGCGGGAGTTTTTGGCGGGAGTATAGGGCTACAGGAGGATTTGGAGGGATTTTTTGGCAGGAGTATTTGGCGAGAGTTTTTGGCGGGAGTATAGGGCTACAGGAGGATTTGGAGGGATTTTTTGGCGGGAGTATAAGGCTACAGGAGGAATTCGTTGAACGTCTAATGTATAACCATAGAATCCCGACTCATCCGTTGAACGTCTAATGTATAACTATAGCATCTCGACTCATCCATTGAACGTCTAATGTATAACCATAGCATCTCGACTCATCCGTTGAACGTCTAATGTATAACCATAGCATCTCGACTCATCCGTTGAACGTCTAATGTATAACCATAACATCTCGACTCATTTGTTGCACATCTAATGTACAACGATAACATATTGACTCATCTGTTAGACATCTAACGTACAACGATAACATATCGACTCATCCGTTGGACATCTAATGTACAACGATAACATATCGACTCATCCGTTGAATGTCTAATGTATAACCATAGCATCTCGACTCATCCGTTGGACATCTAATGTACAACGATAATATATCGACTCATCCGTTAAACATCTAATGTACAACGATAACATCTCGACTCATCCATTGAACGTCTAATGTATAACCATAGCACCTCGACTCGTCTGTTGAACGTCTAATGTATAACCATAGCATCTCGACTCATCCGTTGAACGTCTAATGTATAACCATAGCATCTCGACTCATCCGTTGAACGTCTAATGTACAACGATAACATATCGACTCATCCGTTGGACATCTAATGTACAACGATAACATATCGACTCATCCGTTGGACATCTAATGTACAACGATAACATATCGACTCATCCGTTGGACATCTAATGTACAACGATAGCATATCGACTCATCCGTTGGACATCTAATGTACAACGATAACATATCGACTCATCCGTTGGACATCTAATGTACAACGATAACATATCGACTCATCCGTTGGACATCTAATGTACAACGATAACATATCGACTCATCCGTTGGACATCTAATGTACAACGATAACATATCGACTCATCTGTTAAACATCTAATGTACAACGACTCATCCGTTAAACATCTAATGTACAACGATAACATATCGACTCATCCGTTGGACATCTAATGTACAACGATAACATATCGACTCATCTGTTGGACATCTAATGTACAACGATAACATATCGACTCATCCGTTGAACATCTAATGTACAACGATAACATATCGACTCATTCGTTGAACATCTAATGTACAACGATAACATATCAACTCATCCGTTGGACATCTAATGTACAACGATAACATATCGACTCATCCGTTGAACATCTAATGTACAACGATAACATATCGACTCATCTGTTGGACATCTAACGTGCAACGATAACATATCAACTCATCCGTTGGACATCTAATGTGTAACGATAGCATATCGACTCATCCGTTAAACATCTAATATACAACAATAACATATCGACACATCCGTTGGACATCTAATGTACAACGATAACTTAACGACACATCCGTTGAACATCTAATGTGTAACGATAGCATATCGACTCATCCGTTAGACATCTAATGTACAACGATAACATATCGACTCATCCGTTCAACATCTAATGTACAATGATAACATATCGACTCATCCGTAGAACATCTAATGTACAACGATAACATATCGACTCATCCGTTGGACATCTAATGTGCAACGATAACATATCGACTTACCCGTTGAACATCTAATGTGCAACGATAACATATCGACTCACCCGTTGAACATCTAATGTGTAACGATAGCATATCGACTCATCTGTTGAACATCTAATGTACAACGATAACATATCGACACATCCGTTGGACATCTAATGTACAACGATAACATATCGACACATCCGTTGAACATCTAATGTACAACGATAACATATCGACACATCCGTTGAACATCTAATGTACAACGATAACATATCGACACATCCGTTGGACATCTAATGTACAACGATAACATATCGACTCATCCGTTGAACATCTAATGTAGAACAACAACATATCGACTCATCCGTTGGACATCTAACGTGCAACGATAACATATCAAATCATCCGTTAAACATCTAATGTGTAACGATAGCATATGACTCATCCGTTAAACATCTAATGTACAGCGATAACATGTCCACTCATCCTTTGGACATCTAACGTGCAACGATAACATATCGACTCACCCGTTGAACATCTAATGTGTAACGATAGCATATCGACTCATCCGTTGGACATCTAATGTACAACGATAACATATCGACTCGTTCATTGAACATCTAATGTATAACGATAACATATCAACTCACCCGTTCGACATCTAACATGCAACGATAACATATCGACTCATCCGTTGAACATCTAATGTACAACGATAACATATCGACTCATCCGTTGAACATCTAATGTACAACGATAACATATCGACTCATCCGTTGGACATCTAACGTGCAACGATAACATATCGACTCATCCGTTGAACATATAATGTGTAACGATACCATATAGACTCATTCGTTAAACATCTAATGTACAACGATAACATATCGACACATCCGTTGAACATCTAATGTGTAACGATAGCATATCGACTAATCCGTTGGACATCTAATGTACAACAATAACATATCGACTCATCCGTTGAACATCTAATGTACAACGATAACATATCGACTCATCCGTTGAACATCTAATGTACAACGATAACATATCGACTCATCCGTTGAACATCTAATGTACAACGATAACATATCGACACATCTGCTAGACATCTAATGTACAACGATAACATATCAACTCCTCTGTTGGACATCTAATGTACAACGATAACATATCGACTCATCCGTTGAACATCTAATGTACAACGATAACATATCGACTCATCCGTTGGACATCTAATGTACAACGATAACATATCGACTCATCCGTTGAACATTTAATGTACAACGATAACATATCGACTCATCCGTTGAACATCTAATGTACAACGATAACATATCGACTCATCATTTTCCCTCCTTTCCCCCCCATGGGTCATCTAATCTTCAACGTATAACATATGGGACTCATCCATTGGACATCGAATGTACAACGATAAACATTACCGAAACATCGTTGAAATTAATGGTACAACGATAACATATAGACTCATCCGTTGAACATCTAATGTACAACGATAACATATAGACTCATCCGTTGGACATCTAATGTACAACGATAACATATCGACACATCCGTTGGACATCTAATCTACAACGATAACATATCGACACATCTGTTGGACATCTAATGTACAACGATATCATATCGACTCATCCGTTGGACATCTAATGTACAACGATAACATATCGACACATCCGTTGGACATCTAATGTACAACGATAAAAAATATCGGACACATCCGTTGAACTTAATGTACAACGATAACATATCGACTCATCCGTTGGACATCTAATGTACAACGATAAAATATCGACTCATCCGTTGGACATCTAATGTACAACGATAACATATCGACTCATCCGTTGGACATCTAATGTACAACGATAACATATCGACTCATCCGTTGGACATCTAATGTACAACGATAACATATCGACTCATCCGTTGGACATCTAATGTACAACGATAACATATCGACACATCCGTTGAACATCTAATGTACAACGATAACATATCGACTCATCCGTTGAACATCTAATGTACAACGATAACATATCGACACATCCGTTGGACATCTAATGTACAACGATAACATATCGACTCATCGTGGACATCGAATATGCACGATAACATAAGACTCATCCGTTTGGACATCTAATGTACAACAATAACATATCGACTCATCCGTTGAACATCTAATGTACACGAGACTATCGACACATCCGTTGAACATATAACGTACAACGATAACATATCGACTCATCCGTTGAACATCTAATGTACAACGATAACATATCGACACATCTGTTAGACATCTAATGTACAACGATAACATATCGACTCATCTGTTGGACATCTAATGTACAACGATAACATATCGACTCATCCGTTGAAACATCTAAATCATACTACAATAACATATCGACTAATACGTTGGACATTAATGTACACGATAACATATCGACCAATCGTGTTTGAACATTGTAATGTACAACGATAATTAGTCCGATCTTTCTGTTGGATATCTAATGTACAACGATAAACATATCGACTCATCTGTTGGACATTCTTAATGATACACACGATAACATATCGATCATCCGTTGGACATCTAATTTACAACGATAAAATATCGAAAAAAACTCGGTTGGACATCTAATGTACAACGATAACATATCGACACATCCGTTGGACATCTAATGTACAACGATAACATATTGAATCATCCGTTGGACATCTAATGTACAACGATAACATATCGACTCATCCGTTGAACATCTAATCTACAACGATAACATATCGACTCATCCGTTGGACATCTAATGTACAACGATAAATTCGACACATCGACCTGAAACATATATGTTACAACGATAACATTATCGACACATTCGTTTGGACATCTAATGTATAACGATAACATATCGACTCATCCGTTGAACATCTAATGTACAACGATAAAATAATTTCAACTCATCGTTGGGAATCTAATGTACAACATAACATATCGACTCATTCCGTTGAACATCTAATCTACAACGATAACATATCGACTCATCCGTTGGATATCTAATGTACAACGATAACATATCGACACATCCGTTGAACATCTAATGTACAACGATAACATATCGACACATCCGTTGGACATCTAATGTACAACGATAACATATCGACACATCCGTTGGACATCTAATGTACAACAATAAAATATCGACTCATCTGTTGGACATCTAATGTACAACGATAACATATCGACTCATTCGTTGGACATCTAATCTACAACGATAACATATCGACTCATCTGTTGGACATCTAATGTACAACGATAACATATCGACACATCCGTTGAACGTCTAATGTACAACGATAACATATCGACTCATCCGTTGGACATCTAATGTACAACGATAACATATCGACTCATCCGTTGGACATCTAATGTACAACGATAACATATCGACACATCCGTTGGACATCTAATGTACAACGATAAAATATCGACTCATCCGTTGGACATCTAATGTACAACGATAACATATCGACTCATCCGTTGGACATCTAATGTAAAAAAAAATTAATTATGTATTTTATAAAAAATAATTGTAAATAATAATTATATATTTTATAAAAAATAATTTGAAATAATAATTATATACGAACCGACCGGAACGAACCGAGAAACCGTACCGACTCTGCCGAAACGAACCGATTATATATTTTATAAAAAATAATTGTAAATAATAATTATATATTTTATAAGTATCTTTATAAATTATTATTTATAAAATATATAATTATAAAATATAATTTATAAATAATAATGATTTAAAAGTTTTTTAAATTTTTTATTAAAAATTGTTAAAACCATTCCCGGGCGACATGTCGCCCTGGAAACGTTTTACTAAAATTTATATAGTTTTTTTAATATCTATAAAACTGTATAATTTTTTAATGAAACCTTTAACATTTTACTAAAATTTATATAGTTTTTTAATATCTATAAAACTGTATAATTTTTTAATGAAAGGTTTCCCGGGCGACATGTCGCGCGGGATAGTGTCCCACTAAAATTTATATAGTTTTACTAAAATTTATATAGTTTTTTAATATCTATAAAACTGTATAATTTTTTAATGAAATGTTTCCCGGGCGACATGTCGCCCAGGATAGTGTCCTACAAATATTTTTATTAACGCGCCAATAACGCTAAACGACAAAATTATTTAGTTTCCCGGGCGACATGTCGCCCGAGAATGTCGCCCGGGTAAAAGCAGTATCAAAAAGCATATATGTGTTTCACTTAGACGAAAAACACAACTTTTTTACCCTTTTAAAACCACACGGCGAGAGAAGCAGAAAATACAACCGACCACACAGCCGGCCCACCACCACCTCCTTCTCCACACCACTTCCGGCACCACACCCACCACCACCTCCGACAGTACCCACACCACCACCACCACTCACACGCACACGAGCACACAAAATCCTCTCATCCTCTAAACCATAATTCTTTCCTTAACCCTCTAAATGATAATTCTTTTACTTCTTTTTCTAACCCTCTAAGCAGTAGCAGCCGAGACCAAGTGATAAACGGGTTAATTTTATATTTTTTATAATTATTTTCTTAATAAGTTGATAATTATTTTCTTAATTTTATATTTTTTTATAATTGTGGCAGTCGACGGTAGCCAAAGGTGAGAGAACGAGCCGAGAACGAGCCACAAGGTAGCAGTCGATGGTAGCAGTCACAAGGTATGTTTTTTTTCCTTTTAGTATCCGGGGGGGGGACATGTCGTTGGGAATGTTGATGTTATTCAAGATGTGTTAGGCGTGGTTTGTGAGATGTGTTTGCATTTGGTATTTGCTTATAAACAGTTCTATTTTGTTTTATAAGTTAATCAAACAACCGTTTATGAAAAGGGGTTGTTGGGATTGCTTATATAAACAAACTTTTTTTTAGTGATTAATTTGTTTTATTGATGCTTTAGGATTTTAGTGATTGAATTCGGAAAATCCCCGTCTGAATTTAATCATACTATAGAAAACCCGTCCGAAATTAATTTATTAGAAATTAATTTTATTTTGGAAGTCCCCCTATTTGGGACTACTTTTTGAATGTTTTGTCTCATTTAGGATATGAATGCGTATAATTGGTTTACTATTTAAGATGATTTCGATAGTGTTTCTCCTTTACTCCTACGAATATGTCTTTGAACACATATTTGGGGAGTTGAGGGGAAATGCTACTGAAATTTTCTCAAAAAGTAAATCGGTCATAGCATTCACTTCATGAGACGAATATTCAAAGAGTGTGTTTAGGATTGTCTTCCCATAGTTGCACTAGCGTGAACAACAACAGCTCATATTCCTGTTTGAATGTGTTTAATTAAGTTTGATTATAATGACTATTTGTATCGTTTAAAAACGCAGTTATGGTAATTGATAAGAGTTGGACAAGTTTATGGAAACATGAAAAAGAATTTTATACCGTTCTTAAGAAATTCATCTATGATTGCAATCCGTTAGTGGATAGTGCGGGGAATATAAGATATCCATGTAAGTCTTGTCGTCTAGTATTGTGGGTATCCATCAAACACCTTTCAGACTACATTTGAAGTTGGGTTTTTTTGGGGGGGACCCCCCCCCCCCAAAAAAAAAAATAGTTTTATAAAAACATGGATTCACATGGTTGAAGGAATCTTCTCCGCCATCGCCAGTAATAGATAACATAGACAAACCTCAGTATGAGAGACATGAACAGCGTGCCTTAAATGATCTTAACTATATTCCTCTGATAATGAACAAATGAGCCAACTCAAAGAGATTATTGTGGGATAAGTAACGACCCGACTCAAGCTAAACGTAACGAGTTCGAAGAGTTATATGCCAGTGCCAACGAGGAGATGTACCCTGGTTATGACTATGTGACTCGATTAGACTTTATGACAAAGTTTACCTATTTTAAGGTTACAGGTAAATTTGAATGCTTCTATATTCAATTGAAATGCTAGAGTTTTTCCAAATGTATTTCCCTCTGCTAAAGGATCAAGCTCCACGTCATACTATGAATAAAGGAAGGACATTTAAAAAGATCGGGTTTAGGTACGAGTCAAATAATACATGCTCTGAGTATAAGATTGCTTCTTGTTTGGGTGACGCTAACAAAGATGTGATTTATGTTCTACGGTGTGTAACACGAGTAGATGAAAGACAGTAACACACCGATGGAAGAAATTTCCTAAGAAGTGTTGCGTAACTTTTCGATTTATCTAGACTACACGTTTGTACCACGTCTAGTCACACTGCAAAGAAAGATTGGCAATGTACTGGAATGTGTACGAAGCCCGGTAAGATGCAACACCGTGTTGATGGTTAGCGCATGGTAGGACTTTAACACAAGTATCCGGATTTTGCTGCAGAACAAGAAATGTTCGATTCAGGGTTGGCTGTTGATGGTTTTATTCGTTCGGCTAACCTTAGTCAGTCTTAACAGCCATTGTGGACGGTGATACTGACACCATAACAAGTGTCTCCGTGGGTTATGTATGAAAGAGAGTTCTTTCATGCTTGACGTTGTAATTCTGGCCCTAAATCCCGGGCAAGGACATTGATGTTTCTTGAGGCGTTTGATTGATGGACCTAAAGGTTTATGGGCAAAGCCAGGTGTTCTGATGAGACTATGACGTTGCTACAGGCTTAAGTTCAATATGAGGGCGATGGTTTTATGGACTCATTCAATGCTTTTCCTGCTTGAAGTAGTTGTTGGGTGAATGGGCACGTTACAAGGCCATGCCTTACATGTAATAAAGATACACCAATCTGGTGCGTTTTCTTTTTTTCTTGTGGAGGCAAACAATCTTTATGTTGGCCACAGAATGATTCTGTAAAGGAAGCCCCATAAATGGAGGTGGTCACTTGAATTCAATGGTGAAATCGAAAACGGGGATCTCCTTAGAGGTAAATCAGGATGCATCATGACCTCACATTGCTAGATTACCCGACGCGTGTGAAGGGTAAACCTTCGAGGTTTGGGGGGTGTGAAGATAAACACACATGTTCTTGTCGGCTGAAACTTGACTAAACAATCTTGACTAAACTGGATCTATTTGTTACAAGCTTGAGTATTGGTTTTTCTTTATACTAAAAACACAATTTAGATGTCCTGCATATGAAAGAATGTGTTGGAGAGTATCTTGAACACTTTGTTATTGACTGAAAAATCTAATAAGACACCGCAAGGGGAAGACATGACTTGAAAAGTCTGCGGCATTCAAAGTGGCTTGTGTCGGCACAAAAGCAAAAAGGAAGTGCTCAAAGCCTCAGGTGTGTATTCATTTCAAATCAAAAGGACAAAAAGTTTTGTCAGTTCATCAAGGAGGTTAATACTACAGATGGGTTCGGATCAACTTTAAGCACAAAGTCATCCGATAATGATACATATAACGGGCCTTGAAGTCTCATGCTGTCAATAATGTTGCAACGTCTTACTTCCTTACGGTATTTCAGCAAATACTTGCCCCAAAACGTTGCAAAACCACTCAAATCGAGCTATGTTTATTATTTAAGCAAATCTGCTCTCAAACTTTGATGGTGGATGACATGTTGAAAGCTCAGAGCAAGGTGATCGATATTTTGTGCAATCTCGAGCTCATATATCCTCCTGCTTTTTCGATGACTTATTCTAACACCATGAACATTTTTCAGTGAATTTCCTAACAAAGACATGAAAGAAGCATTCCTAGGCTGGTTTGGGAAGCAGGTAAACTTAAACTTATTGTGTGTATTTAACTGTAAAAATAATGAAATCATATTTTGTGTTCTCTATCTGATCCTATCTTCTTCATAGATCCGTCAACGTCACATAGACAATGACCTAGGTGTTAGCGAAAGCAGCGAGTTATTCGCTTTGGCTTGTGGACCATCACAAACTCCAATCTCGGTCAACTCTTGCGTAGTCAACGGTGTGAGGTTTGTCGTGCACAGCCGCGATGAACGTCGCACAACTCAAAACAACGGCATTTGTTCGCCTGGTCCGGACGGAGAAATGTATTATGGTCAGCTTGAACAAATCCTTGAGTTTTCGTATTTGTCGTTCAAAACTGTGTTGTTTCGAGTTAATGGTGTGACCCTAAGCAACAAGGGACGTATGAAAAATCTTGTCATTGAAATAAACTAACACAAATCAAGGAAATGGTATGGCATTTAATGATCAATACATTCTCGCAACACAAGTCAAACAATGCTTCTACCTTGAAGATATGTCCAGACGACCACTCGGTTGGAAGGTCGTCGAACATGGAGTCATAAAAAGTTTTTGAACGAGGGTGTCATTGTGGTAGAGGACGACCCTGATGTTATACATGTCGACAACTCATCTGATCTCGCACTTTCTACAAGTTTGAATGACTTGGAAATTGCGGCCTTTGCATATTAGATGGCCAAATCAATAAATGTTGAGGCATCACCATTATATCATTGTGTTGTTGATGAAGACGGTTGATATTATTGTGAGGAAGACCTTATTCCTCATGATTTGCAGGTTTTTGATGATGAAGACCTCGTCAACCTTGATATTGTAGAAGGCGTAAATGTTGTTTTATTCTGTGAAGAAGGAAGATTGTCTTTAGTTTGTAACTTGTAAAAAGACACTTATATTTTCTTGAATGAATGAATGAAATGTCGTGGATTGTTTTATTGTGTATATTTATTTAGATTGTGTTGTATTGATGTGTGCATGCTTTTATTATTTTGTTCATGAATTTCTATATGTTATCCTAATGCTACTTGTACAGATGTCAGCGGATGTTGCACGGGGTCATGGCGGTGATGGTGGCGGTGATGTTAGTAACCGGAACTCAGTGGGACCCTCCGGTTGTACTTTAGTGTATTTGTGGGGGTGGCTTGGGCAACGTGGTAAGAATTTCTGGATTATGTGTATACAAGCAGAAATTAATACATTGAATTTGCTTTGACTTGATTTTTATGACTTTATCACTACTTGAATTTGCAGGTAAGGGCACCCGAAAACCCAATTTGGGTGGCAGGAGAGCGGGCAGGCAGCATACCCGCCATAGGAGAACCGGAACTCGGGTTAAAGGCCGTACACGGATATAAATTATTGGCCCGTCACAATCGATTTGATTTTGGCCGACAGAGAGACCTGATGCCTCTCCGTGGTGAGCATGAGGCACTCACTGGGCTAACTACCTCGGGGAGCTCGTTAGGGAGTTGCCGTTGTACTACCCTTCTTGGCGCCAAATGCCACCGGAGCGGAAGGCGGGGGTCGTGGAAAAGATTGGGGTAAGTTATTTCATTATCCTTTTATGTTTATTTCATTATCGTGTTCATTTATTTAATTGTGTATATTTATCTGAATTCGTTTATTTATTTATATCATATAAATAAATAAACAAATTTAGATAAATATATAAATTATATCTCTAACTCTGTCTTTGTTGTATATGATTGCAGACCCAGTTTGACTTGCGTCCCCACATGGATTCCGATCGCTGGCCACAAATCTATGCGGGCATCCAGCAACATTTGCAAAAGATCTACAATGGCAAGAAGGCTGCTCTAAAGGATAGGCATTGGCGCCCTGACGCGGACGGGACTTACGACTTGGAGCAA
>BQNB010119269.1:0-20842 GCA_026074375.1 Tanacetum coccineum
TTTGAAGAATTCCTCCTTTGTCTTTTAATTCCTCCTCACATCTTTTAAGTCCTTCATCTTTCATATGTTTTGTCTTATCAACTCAAATATAATTCCCAACAATCTTCCCCTAGTTGATAATGACAAAACCAAAATAAGCACGAGCTTCTTCCCCTTTTGTCATAATCAAATAAGAGACTAAAGTATGCAACTTTGATTTCGACAACCACAAACAACTATCACACTTCTAATCCAGCCTTCCAACAACTCAAATTACCCTCCATGACGCGCCTTAAGATAAATGAACTTGAGCAGTAGAAACTTAAACTAGCAGTAGTAATAATGACTTACAGTAGTAAAAACCTTCACCTCATGTGGTGCATGTAAATGGTTAAACATTTTAACAATAAGCTTCCCATGAAACCTATATGTTAACCATTTCGTGAATCTTCAATTTTGTAGGCTTTTTGTAATGATTACTGATGAAGAAAACTAAGTATTACGAACTTGATGCTGAAGTAGAACAACCCAAACTTGTGTCTTATATCTTGTACTATCCACGTGACGTCAAACTTATAAATAAATTTGTGAAATATAAGTAGATCGCAACCTCTTGACAAAAATCCTCATCTTCTATGAGACACATAACCAAAGTGATAGCAAATGTGAGGAGAACCATAAGTTTGTAGATCACACACCTTTGCTAGATTTTGACAAGTCTTCATCACAACATTGTAAGCACGAACAAGTTACCTCCAAATGTTGTAAGCCATTTGAGATATGATAAGAACACGTACCCAAGTAATTCCACTTCAACTTCAAATAAGCAATAAACAATCATCTCCGTAACCGATTCTTGCAATAAATCCCAAAACTAGCCATATAACATTTAAAATCCTGTTCCAACCGAGATCCAATCCTGTGTGTGTTATCCAATATGGAACACAGCTAGCAGTAGTATCTTTTAAGCCCAAGCAGTAGTAACTACTTTTAATCGAACAGTAGTAACTGCTTAAATTTACCCTAGCAGCAGAAACTTAATACTGGCAGCATTAAAAATATACTAGCAGTATTAATCATACTAGCAGCACTAAGTATAAACTGGCAGCATTAACCTTTAGTGATAGCAGCATTAACATGAACTGGCAGCACTAATCTTCCTTTGGCAGCATTAACCAGTTACTTGGCAGTATTAACGTCTCCTGGCAGCACTAACTTACATAAGCAGCACTAATAATCATAAGCAGCAGCACTAACCTTCAAAGATAAGGCTAGCAGTATTAACTGCCATTGGCAGTATAAACATACAACTGGCAGTACTAATGTATGAAGAACAGTACTAAGTACTCATAAGCAGTACTAAGTATAAAGCTGGCAGTACTAACTTCATAGCCAGCAGTACTAATTCTTCCCTTTAAATCAAGCAGTACTAAAATTTCAACTGCTGTTTCTTTGTCAATTAAAACATGTTGATGCCTGCTAATTCTTCTCTTAACTAAGAACCAAACAAATCGTCGTAACAACACTAAACGTTGGTTAAATTAAACAAGCAGTAGCTCTCTCTCTCGCTCCCCTCTAACATAAGCATCATAGAAGTTCAAGCAGTAGTAACTAACTGCCTTAGCAGTAGTAACTGCTGTAAACAAAAACATTAATCGTTTACCACTGTTGTAGCTATAATACCTTCAACTATGTCGATCTTTGTGAACCATAACCACAACACTAACCTATTCAATCTATACAAAACATTTATGCCAAGGGTTTCAACATACCATAACCGATCCAATCCCAAAACCTGCTGTTATAACTCGAACACCAGCAGACCTTGAAAACCAATAACGCATCATGATAAGTGTAAAATACACATATCCATTTATACTTAAAATAACCCAATTAAACCCAAAACAGACCAAAAATAGCAAAAATATGCTTGTATTTATGTTTTGTGTGTGCAGGTATGGATAAGTCAAAAATCACAAGAAAACAGTCAAAATCGAGCAAACACGGACACGAGAATCAGAAGAGTTTAAAAAAAAGCCAAAGATACAAAGCCGAAGCCAAATCCCTAGCCATTTCTTCTTTTATAACATCCACAAGGACCAATCTTGCAAATTCCGAAAGTTATTTATAACTTGAAAAAGGGAAAAGAAAGAGAGGGACTGAAAGAGTCAAAAGGCCAAAGTAATAACAGTTTTAACTGTCAAAATAAGGGCGCCAAAAGTTACTGTTCACCCGTCTTCCCCATTTCACCAAAAAGGGTAAATCAAAGGGGTTTTCCAAATTAAAGGGTGCTTAGGTCAATTCATGAGCTCACTAACACAACTCTCGCGCAAGGACAAATCCGTCTTGTTATCAAAGGTTTACTTAACCTCTCCCAATCAAAGGGCCCGTCAACAAATGGGAAAGCTCAAATTTATGGGGGTTTTTGCACTAAAACAATCACAAAAGAAAGCCACAATTCGTCACATCATAGGAATGGGGGGGGAAACGCTTGGCAACATGCTTCGGTGTCCACAGGCTTGATCTAACTGGCCACAATGATGCTTGGTTATTGAAGAAATGTTTGGTGAGATTTAAAGATTGGAGTTTGCAGGCAAGAGATCTAGAAGCTTCTTTCAGCACCTATAATGGCCTCTCTTCCTCACACAAACGGGGGAGGGGGATATCTGGGTTTTTAGTCATTTAGTCTAGCATTAAATTTAGTATTTCTTTCTTAATGTCACTCTCTCCTCTCTATTAAAATGTTTGTAATCTCACTTTTTAGTTATGTAATCAGTAACTTTTATTAATGAAATCAGTTTTCTTATCCTATTCAAAGTTCCTATTTTATTAAATTCTCTTGTTCTCTTTAAGCCTAAATTCACGTCATTTAAAGCTACTTTTAGATATAAGCTGAAATTGAGCTATTTGAATTCAGTATTAATACATACCTCTAAACCTTAAATCAGTTTAATCTTTCATAATGGATCTCATTGGTCTTAGAGTTTTTTTTGGATAGGGGATCTCATTTGGAGAGTTCCCAAGACTTTACCTTGCCTTATTAAAATAAGCTTAGGGGAGCTTGTAGCTGACAATTATTGGTCATTGTTTGCTAGAGGAGTTTGTAAGGTTTCTCTGTTATTTTCCTTTAAATTCTAGTTTTAAAATAATGATATTTTGCTTGCTATGTTTAGATTGCTTATTTGCTTATTCTCTTTGCTTTTTTAGTTGCTTATTTGATTTTTATCTAGCAAAATCTTCATAGTTGTTTATCTGTTCTTCAATTTTCTTAGTTTAAATCAGATTTTTCATATTATTGTTCTTTAAAAAACCTGTTAAAAAACAAAAAATAAGTTAAAATAGTATAGACCTTAGTTATCTGCTTATTAGTGTTTAATCATGGTTATTAAAGTATTTTAATCTGTCTAATTGTCTGAGTTAGTTAATACTTGTTCATTTAAAATTTTCGAACTTAAAAGTTTTTCTTAAAACCTGTTATAGTTTTTAAGGGGTGTTTGGCTTAATGTGTGTGGAACTTACCCAAGCCAAAATTACTTTGCAAATTTGTTTGAGTCAGCTGAGTTTTCATTTAAAAATAGTTTTTATTTAGTTTTTTATATGTTAGAGTTCTAAAATTCCAAAGTTATGGCTTATTATCTATATTTCTAACCTGTGCAGTTTTTGACTATCTTTTTCGCGCACGTGTAAAAAACTGTGATACAAAGCCTCTCAAAGGCTCTTGATCTTGCTTGTACTTTGTATTTAAAAACTCTATATGAGTGTATTTTAGTAGCAAGATTTCCCTTTTGGGGAAACCTACACTCTTGGTTTACAAGCTGTGCAACGTCACCAGTTACTAACACAGAGATAGCTTATGCTGATGATACTTTACACAACCAGTACTAACTTCCAGTTAGTACTGCCTTGAGACAAAAGTTAGTACTGTCACCTTTGGGTTAATTTTTAGTAGACTGAGTAAAAGTAGGATTTAGCGCGCGCGCGCGCGCGCGCTCCCGTAAAGTAATCTTAGATTATAGCTTAATATGGTTCTAGCGTGTTTAATTTTTTATTTAATACACGCTTATTTATGATGAAGCTCTCATTTCAGCTATTATAAGAAGAATTTCGCGACCCTCACTCTCACCCCCAAGTACTAACAGAAGTTAGTATTGCTGAGTCTTAAGCCCCAAATTTAGCCGTCAAAGTTAGGTTTGAATAGCTTATCTTTTAGCATTTTAAAGTCTAGTTATAGCTTAATACATATTAGGACTTAAATTACATTTTCTAGCTTATTTTCTTAGCTTATTTTTGCTGTCAAAAAGTTAAAAAGCCAAAAACAGTACTTAGAAACTTTAGGATTTAAATTTGTTAATTTAGCTTATGGGTCTAGATTTTCTAGCTTAATTAGATAGATTATAAGTAGTTTTATAAGTCCTTAAAGTTATAGAGTCTAGTTTTAGTTTTTTTTAAGCTTTTTTAGCTCATGTGGATTTTGTGCTAATTTGTTATTTTCTGAGTTTGCTTAGTTCATGTTAATTTTAGTTGTTTTTAAAGTACCTTCTAGCTTATATTTCTTTGCAATTCATACGTATAATCATTTTTCATAAGCGTCTTAGAACACTTTTCATTATTCACATTAAGCTTAATTTGAGTTTTTTATACTGTTTTGGTTAAAAACTAGACTCCAAACCCCTAAGTTTTTTTGTAACAGCTTATTTAATAAGCTATTTTTAGAGCTTAAACTTTGAGTGTCAGACCATAAATGCTTTGTTAATGTTGGTTCTCCCTGAGCTTCCTTTACAACTTTGCTCTTTTAAATTTTTAGTGTCAAGCACTTTAGAATTTAAGCTTATAATTGGACTTAGTTTGTTATCGGGGTTAGTTCTCAGGGACCATTCCTGTAATTTCTCTGTTTAGTTGTTTTCCAGTTAATCCATGCCCGTTAAATGTTTTAGCCCGTTAGTCCTTACGTCTTTTTCACAGTTAGTCTTAAGCTTAGTTTTAATTAGTTTATTAAGTTTTAATTAATAGTTAGGGTTAGGTTTTAATTAGTTTAATTAAACTTTTATAAAAAGATAAAAATTAGGGATTTTATTTTTAATAATTTTCGGCACTTTTTCTTTATTTAGTGAAATTTTAGTTTACATTTTTAGGGATTAAAATTTGTTTACTTGCTTTTATGTCATTTCAAATCAGATCCGAAACTGAAGTGGGTTCAATTTCACTAGTCGTTGGGGAAACCGAACCAGGGTGATCTTATTTGCGCCGGTTTAATATAGTATTTTATATTATTGATTTATATATATTTTTGAGAGCGAATTTTATCAAGGGTAACTTGGTAATTTTCTTAATTACTCTTAAGGTTATATTTTATATATATTTTTAGGTATATAAAACTATGAAATCTCATCACATGTAACAAACAGTCATGATCTACCATTAACGAGCACACTTTGTTAAATGGGCCTTTTTTTTGTATCCGACGACGCTTTTTAGTGTTCATAAAGCTGTCACGGAATAGTCACAAATTAGCATAAACAAACAAAATACAAAATTTTTCGAACCTTTGTTCTTTATAAATTCGACATAAAAACTCCTTGTTGATCCTAGATCGAGAGGACACGGGCTCTTGATACCAATTATGGACGTCTGATAGAACTCCTTAGATCGTTTAAGCTCAGTTTGTTAAGAACTTATATCTAGGATTAACAATAACAATGATACAATATGCAAGCGGAATTTAATAAAGAACATCAATGTTTATTTAAACAAAGGTTATGTTTTTATTACCAAACATTTTCACCAAAGCCTCATATTATATGATCAGTATAGTTTCGGGTTACCACCAATAACAGTGGATCAAGGAAAACCTTGATTACCTGAGGCTACACCCACACCACTATAGACGGGTCTACTTATCTAACTTGTGCACACACGCACATTTTCTTTTCAGTGTACACCTAAAACATACGGACCTATATCTCTTTATATACTAGAGATATTATATTTGGCGTACGCGATTTAACCTATCGCTTACGATTTAAAGTAAACACGTACATTACAAAAGGTACATTGCGGATTTATTAACGACGTCGATGACCCTAAAACATGGGGTGTTATATATAATTAAACCATAAAAATTCGTACTTTGAAAAATAATGTCCATGTATTTGTATTTGTAAAAATAATATACTTGATTTAATGTTTTTATTATTTGTATAAAGTTATCGTATAAATAGTTCAATTGTCTTGTAAAATAATATTTATAAAGTAAAAACATGTATAAATATTATATAAGTGTTACTACATCGTTTCGTAAAGTTTTTATTAAAAACGAACCAACACTATTCATGTCATAAAATAGTGCACAAGAGTAAAATAGTGTGTATCTTTCTTGTTTTAACTCCGTTTTATACGTTCTTTATGTCCACGGTTTCGTATTAAGAAAATCTATCAAAATATTATATTTATAATATTTTTGTTACTGGTGAACAGTAACTTTTTACTGTTTATAAATTATATAAAAACTATTTTTATATATTTAGTTATCGTAATCTTGCAAAAATCATAACTTACTCATTTTAATTCCGTTTTTAGTGATTCTTTCGAGCACGTCTTCGTAAGTAAAAGTTAAATCTAAGTAAAATATTTTCCAAAAACTTTCTATTATGAACAGTAACTTATTTTTATAAAAGCATTTATTATTGTAAACTTGTAAATAGCGTAACTTCTTCGTTATAATTCAGATTTTCGAGTTCTTTATATGCTTACGATCGTCATAATATGTAGTATTTTAATAAAATATAAAATAAATATTTTATTTTAGAAATTAAAATAGTAGGTTTTTTTTTCTTTCATAAACTTGATTTTATAAGTTTTTAACTTAAATAAAATACTACAAGTCCTCTACTTTGTGATTAATACACTAACTTGTGTATATTTATAGTCCTCTAATATATGTCCAAGAATGTGTCCAAGAATAACAAGTCTTTACATTTATTTAACCATAAACATAATAAGTAAACTTTTATATATTTAATTTATAAACTAGTTTTATAAATTAACTAATAATTATACCAAGTGTGTCCTTTCCTTCTATCATCATTTTAGCATTATAACATCATAATAAAAATGTGGTTCGTATTTATACAAGTGTAAATATCCATTTTACAAACTTATAAAATACCTTAGGTGATGATTAACTATATAACAGTTACACAAAACATGAAATTAATAATATGAAAAGTTTAGGGTTCTTAGAAGACCTTATCAAGGTAGATGATGAAGATAAACAAAGTCTAACCCTAACTTATCAATAAAACCCAAGCTTCTAAATCAAGAAAACCATAACTTCAATATAGAAACCCTAATTTTCTTCTTGTTATTAAACCGTTAAAATCAATTAACCAAGCTTCCAATACACCTTAGATATGCCTAACAATGAACCTTGAACACTTGGAATACTTGCAAAATCAAAAACTATGAATGCATTTGGGTTATGGTTTTAAGCCGTGACTTAGGATACAAAAGGGAGAGAATTTTGTTTAGTTTGCTAGTTGGAAATGATATGCGAATGAGCTAGGAATAGAACCACTTATATACACAAAATATCTAGGAACATATCCATGGAAATTAGGGAATTAGATAGATTTGTGTAAGAATAGGATGGCTCTTGTAAGAAAACTAGTGAAAGGTGTAAGAAAAGTTGGTAATGTAAGAAGGTGGCTTGGAAAACTTATCAACACATGTTAGATTACAAAAGTCATAAGATTTCTTTTATTTTCCATCTATATAACCAGATATGTATGTATATATATGTTAAAATATGTAATTTTTGGATATTGGGTATAATTGTGGGTATTTGGTTGAGTATAGATAGGTATTGGTGCTTCCGGGTATGCCTAAATGTATTTTATCGCGAAACGTAAACATTTTACGTAACCAATAAAAATAAAATATAAAAAGTTGATTATTACTTTCGTAAAAATAATATAATCCTTGCTTGACGTAAATTTTTATTTGTTTGATGGCGGTTTCGTTGATTGTTGGTTTTTAGTTTACGCGATTTAACTAAACTATGAAAATTAAAATTAAAGTCATAAAAGTTTAAAATAAATAGTTGAGAGTTTATTGACGTAAAAGATGTGAAAATGTGAAAATTAAGTAACAAAGAAACCCGGACTACAATAAGCACTCAATAAGCCACGGCTTAGTGAGGCTTATTGGGCCGTGAGCCCAATAGCTCCAAAACTAATTTTTTAAGCTCTAAAAATAAGCTAGTAGGCTACGTATCGTTATCACCATAAGCTATAAAAATAGTCCACAAAAATATGACATACTAGGGTAATAACCAAAAATACTTCTACTAAAACCCTTGTGGTTTTCGAACCACCTTAAGCAAAAAATAAGCCAAAAAGCGCTTATAAATAAGCTAAATAAGCTATTATCCAAAATAAGCTAATTAGCAACAAATGTTTTTCAACCATCCTGACCACAATATTAAAACTAACAAAAAAACTTTTCCTTTTCTTTTATTTTCGAACCAAACGCACTTTATTATTTTTCATTTCATTTTCAAGTTTCGATTTCTACGACGATCAACTTGTACAACTAACATCTATGCATCATAAGGTATTCAAAAGTACAAAAATATTTGAAATAAGATGACTTACAAAAATATCACTTTTGAACAAGATCGACATGAACCAAAAACACAAACGTTGTTTAAATGTTAACCCGTGCACTAGAATCAACCCGAAAGTACTCAAACTCTCATGTTTTTGATCAAAGATTAAAAAATAAAGTGTGTGTGTGTGCTCTAGGTCGGACGAACAAGAGAAAGAAAGAGAGAAAGATATTTTTTTTGAAAGTATAACATAAATTGTGTGTGTTTTAGGACCAAGACGAGAATACTTGTACTAGTATAACAACCCGCAATTTTCATCAATGTAATTTTCCATCTATTAAATTAGATGCAATGTAATATCCATCTATTATAAATATATCACCTTCTTACAAGGAAATTTTTTGCTTTATCTCATTATGCAACGTAACTTGCATCTCTAAAGTAAACGAGCTCACGCAACCTCTATCAATGCCATCTATATCTATGTTTATATCATATAAACATCCTAATATGTTAAGTCTATATCTTAATATCAATTTTACTAAGTACATTATCCATTTAACGTACTTTTCAAAACGTTATTTCAAAACAAGCATTAAACGTTAACGTTCATATCAAAACCCTAATTATATGTAATGTATACATATAAAATAAATGTACAAGCCTTCAAAGCATGTGTACAAGTGTACAATGCACAATATTTGAATCATATTTTCCCTCCAAGTCAATGTACAACTCATTTAAGCTCAATGTACAAGTCAATAATGCCTAAAAACCTAATTAGGTCATTTAAGCTCCTAAACCATGTTTAAACTTTACACCACTTTAACACAAGGTACAAGCACTTAATGCATGACTTTTAAACCTTAAACCTAAACCCTAATTCATCCTAAACCCTAATCTAAAACCCTAAACCCTAAAAACAAAACCCTAAACCCTAATTTCACTTTCAACTAAAAACTAAACCCTAAACCTAAAACTAAGCCCTAAACCTTAATCCTAAGCCCTAATCTCAATCCTAACACTAATCCTAAACCTTAATCTATCCTAAACCCTAACCCTAACTCGATCTAAACACCTAAAAACCCTAAACGAGCCCTAAACCAACCCGATACACCTTTATGTCCATTTTGACCCATTTTAACTCACCAAGCACCTCAAGCACCACCATGACTAAGCTACTACTCCTCCTAGCTGCTTACAAGTAGCTTAATCATCCCCTTGCTCCCCAAGAAAAGGCCTTGTCACCTCCTTTCTCCTTCTTGTATGCCGCGGCTAAACAAGGACCATCCAACACCTGCCACCTTGCAATCTATTTTTCTATCTCACTAACTAATAACTTATCACATAACATTCCTAGTCACCATCTACACTCATAAACCCATGCCATCAAGAAAACAAAGTCACCAAGGTTTTCAACCCTATAAATAGCCGAATTCCACACCCCTTTCAAATCACACATCAAATTTCATCATATACAACAATGGAGTCTTAACTCAGACCATGAAGGATCAAGTGAAGTCCCTAAGCTCAGAATAGAAGCCAAGAAGAAAGAAAAACAAAGTCTTGAAGCCATTTCTAGGCGTATGAGTCATAAATAACTTTCTGAAATTTATAACTAAAGGGGCTGAAAATGTCATTATTCTAAAGTTATAACTATAAGGACCTATTTTTCCAAGTTTCAAAGTTAAAGGTTTAAATTATATAAACTTTATATATAAAAGACTAAAGTTGTAAAAGTTTATAAACCAAGGGTATATATTGCCAATTTTGATTTTCTAGCTAGCGAATCCTTTTCTAAACTTTTGTTACGTTAGAAAATCTTATTTTAGCTTATTCTAATAAGTTATAACCTGCAAATATCATTTGGAATCTTAAAATAATCTTGCATGGCTTTTTGGACTTGTTTTGCAATTATTTCCATGCATAGGGGTATATATCATAACTTTCTGAAATTTATAACTAAAGGGGCTGAAAATGTCATTATTCTAAAGTTATAACTATAAGGACCTATTTTTCAAAGTTTTAAAGTTAAAGGTTTAAATTATATAAACTTTATATATAAAAGACTAAAGTTGTAAAAGTTTATAAACCAAGGGTATATATTGCCAATTTTGCAAACTTAAAAATATAACATATAATATTTTTATATAAATTATAAAAATATATATTAATATTATAAAACTGGATTTTATTAAAGCCCGACACATTTATCGTTATTAATCATAAATCGACGCATTATTTCGTTATATATTTAACATAAATTATCATCAACTAACTTTTGAAGAAACTTAAAATCTTATCGTATCACATTACTAGGGAATTTCATATGAAGGGTTTCATTTGAGTTTTTGTTTTGACGAGTTTGCTAGGTTTACGATTTAAAGTGCCTTGGCTCCTCAAACAATACTACATGGCCTGTGGATTACGATAGCCCGACTATCGATACAATATTTCCATAAATTAATAAATCAAAGATATACGTTAAACTTTGTGAAGTTTTGAAACATAAACTATCACACTAAGACTTGACATATCACCCCAGGTTGCGTGATGAAGCCGTTACTTTCACTTGATATACTTTTGCCATCAATCAGATTTCCCTATACTATTAAGGTGAGTTCATAGCCTCACTTTTAAATCTTCTATTTCATAAACCCGTGAGGGGGATACATGGTATAAACCATGAATACAAGTGTTTTCTAAATGTATGCTATCCTGATATACTATTGTATTTGTTGTCTAAGTCCCTCTATGCCAAAAGAACCCCACCATCATGGACCATTAATCACTTGCGAGTGAACGTAAATATTGTGAATAGGCCTACTGGGATTGACGAATCCCGTTTGTGTTAGCCGGATAGGTAACCAAACGCACTATATTTGAAACTCATAGGTATATGGCAATTACCTAGGTGGGGGCCATTATCTTTATATATATCATTATTGATATATACACTAGTCAGTTTGAGTGCCATGAGCTTAGACGCAATAATACTGTTTTCCATAATAATTGTACTCATTGCAATTATTATACTTATGGGTGTATAACAACATAACTCACTCTTATGATGACTTGTATTAACACTATTTATTATAAATTGATGAATTTAACTCAACCATTGTGTTGACCTTTTTAGCATGTTTATCTAAGGTAACTGAACATCTTATGGCACGGAGTGGCACGGACTTGAAGATGGCTAAAATATTATCATTCAAACTTTATGTTTTCATGTAGATTTTGGGACCTTTGTTTGTAATAACTCTGATGAAATAATAAATGATAACTTATCTTTTAAAAACGTCTCTTTCGAGTCATTTTCTATGACTATGACTGTTGTACTATGAAATAATACCCCAGATTAGCTTCCGCTGCTATATGTCAAAAATAGGGGTGTTAAAGATTGATATCAAAAGCCACGGTTATAGAGAACAAGGTTAAAACCTTAACTACTTTTCTTTTTCCATCTAAAAAAGACCTCCATGCCACTACATCTCCTGAATAGTATGTAAAGATACATAACTATTATAGTATTATATAAATAACGTTTGTTATTTATTACTGGGTTGTTGACAGAGTGATGTCTTCTCCCAACCATCCTACTTCCGATATTGAGGATGCTTTTTCTTCTAACTTTCCGGACTATATCTCGGCTTCCCTGGACTAAGTCCCAGCTTCACCAGGAAAAACTTATTCTAGCTCTTCAAATAACTCAGAAGTAGGTCAAAAGGTCGTTACAAAATCCGTGTGTAAAACAGTGACGAATTTCAGTTTTGGTTTTTGATTTTTCTAAAAATACTTAGACATCTAGTTAGAGGCTAAAAACCACGTGGAAGTTATTTTATATATTGTTTGTGTCCCCTGAATTTTTTCTAAGTATGTAAGGAGGTCTAAAGTGGTCAGATAGTGCCTACTTTTTGGGGATCGTCAGATTCAGGACCGAATTTCTGGACACTTTGGATTAATAAATTTCTAAATGGTATTTGTAAAAGGGTAATGACTTTGGGAGAGCTATGATAGATTCATAGGACATATATGTAGCATGGTGAATTTTGATTTAAATTATAGAAGTGTTTAAGTGGTACGTTTTAGGGTGTAAGTGGTTATTAAAATTATGCTCATAAACCAGAAAATTTAAAGTGTAGATGAAGTGTAAATGGCCTATTGTTAGGCGTTAGAAATGGCGTTAAAATCAAGATAGAAAAACTATGTTAGATAGTCTTAGTATTATCATAGTTGAGGTTACATCATATTGGGTTGAATGCCTAATTGATGGTAGCTTATTGTGTGCTTAATTGTTTAGATTATCCGTGAAGTGTTTGTGAAGCTTTTGTTGGATTCTTTTGGGAAGCTAAGCATCAGGTGAGTTTCATAGTCCCTCTTTTTAATGTTTTAAATTGGGATGGAAATGATGCTAAGTGTTTTGGAAATGTTTTGAATTGCTGTGATTATGTGTTTTGATTGCGTGTGGACATTATGTGACTGCATATGGCTTGTTATTGCATGATATTGTGTTGTGTTGAGGATCATTAATAGTGGGGCTGATCATCTCACGGATCGTTAATTTGAGATTGATCAACTAAGTGAATTGGTATGAGTCCAGGCCTAAGTATAAGCTTCAGCTGGTAGACTTTTAGGTGGTAAAGTGACGTATGTGGAATCGGGGGTTACGCCTTCCCAGGTATATGTAATTAGGGGTTTTGGGGGGGGGGGTTTGATATGGTGATTTGGTTTGCATGTTAGCATAAGTTCATATGTTGCATAATTGTCCTATATTGTTTTGATAATCACAGTAATTGGTTTGAAAGGGTTATAATGTGTGTCTTAAACCTATGACTCTCACCAACCGTTGTGTTGACGTTTTAAGCATCATTTTCAGGTGAGCTTCATGAGAATATTAAGGTTAAGAGAAGTGGCTAGAGCGACTGCTAGGATTGCATTAGAGTTTGCTCCTGAGTTTATTTATGTTTATTGCATGGATTTTGTTGAATGTTATTTGATTCTATTAGGATCGTGAGATATTGTTCTTGTATTGGTGAGACCCTCTTTCATTATACATAAGATGTGTGTCTTTTGGTTTTTCGCGTGTTGTAATGGACACATTGTGTCTTTATTACTTAGTTGTGCATTTAGTGTTACTCTATTGTTGACACTATTGTGTTGTGATGATATCCATGACGTTACGTCTCGTGTTTCCACCTTGGCGGGGTGTGACAGATTGGTATCAGAGCCTATGGTTATAGAGAACTAGGTGGTTGAGCCTAGACTATAGCTTAAAGGTCCCTCATATAGATGCATTTAGGACTTATGTGTAAATATATACCTATTATGCTTATTTTCCCTAAGTATCATAAAGTATATTATACTATATATATATATATAAGTTGAGTTTTTCTTTGTTATTTTGAGATCCGTATCCTGATAAAGTCTATGTTTCATGGTCTATTATAGTATGTCCCTCCCTATTCGTAGAAAGTACCATGATTCAGTTGCTTTTGCAACTGGGTGTAAAAAGTTTAAGAAATGCAAGCGGGGTAACCGCAAGATCCAAATTCCTATTGCCATGTGGCCGTGTAGAGTCGAAGAGAAGATGACCTTAAAGGAATTTGATGGACAAATCGGTTTTGGGGAATTGAAACAAAGGCTAATTGCCAAGGATGGCACGATTCACTGAAGTTTCTTGGAAAATTTCATGTTATGAAATGTCTAAAGAAGATCCCGGTGTGGAACCAACCTAGAAGAAATGACAAGTAGGGATTTGTGGATCACCCTCAAACTTCAACCAAGGAATCCTGAATGAGTTTGCACCACAATCGATACCTCGGCCAAAGGGTAACATGAAGAATGGTTAAATAGAAGATTGAGGAGAGAAGTTGAGGAGGAATGTAGTGGACTCGGACCCTTGAGTCCACCGCAAGTAGTAACTCTTAGTGTGTGGCGATAAGTAGACAAACTAAAGCTTGATCATGGACCGCGCGTCTTCGGTAACCGCCCATATTGTTCCTAGTGAATTTGATATGTTATTAGCTTGTTTTCTTTCTTTTCTTTCGACGTTTGGACATGTCTAGGGAATGTTTATTTTCGATATTTGGATTTGAGTATTAATAATAGAAAGTGATTTAATTAGGATTTATTCCTTGTGTTAATTTGCTTGGTTTCCATTTTTTAAGGTGCTATATTGGTGTTTGGTGTTTATTTATGAAGTATCTTTCATAGGAGGGAGTTACAACTGTGAAAGGGGGGACTCTATTAATTATGGTGGCCAACATAATTTACAAGCACACAAAAATAAAAAAACACAGGGGACTTGCAAGTATGAATAATGGATTTTTTGTTGATGCGTTGCTTGTATGTATATAGTTATTAGAAGTATGAATTCGATCATGATCTTATTATATGGTCTAATGTCGATAAATTTTTTATCTTATAGAAAATGGCTCCATTATGTCGAAGCTATCGGTAACAACGATAACAACAACAACTGTGACCTAGGACATTTTGCTATTATCGCGCAGCAATTTCAAAACCATTCTTCTTCAGATTGAGCACTCAATGACTAACAATGTGAACAATGACTTAATTACGTTGAATGGAGGAAGAAAAATGGTGGTGGTGGTTGTGGAAATGGAAATGGTGGGAACAACGGATGGCACTTCAAGGGCATGCTAATCTTGTAATCCAAAAGGAGTTATGATGGGAAAGGAGGAGCGATAGGAATACTCGTTGGATCGAGAAGATGGTAAAATGTGATTGATAATAGTTGGTTCTTGTTTGTTGGGGAATCAAAGGTGAGGTAAGCGTAGTTCTTTGGTAAACAAAGCTTTGACTTGGTGGAAACAACTAAGTCCAAGCAAGAGGATGTGTTGGCTTGCAATGGTATGACATGGAATGATTTTAGGCAATGATGGTTATGAATTCTGCCCAAGTATTGAATGGAGAAATTGGAGAATCAGTTTTGGAATCACAAGATGGTAGGAGCTAATCATGCTGCTTACACAGATAGATTTCATGAGTTGGCCAAGTTGGTCCCACACTTAGTTACACCTGAGTCATCTCCGTATTAGAAGGTACATAGCTGGACTGGGCTCTGAGATTTAGAGGAATGGCTCCTCAGAGCAACCACAACCAAACTAACTAGTTCAGAATGCAATACTGAGAGCTGGGATACTTATGGACGAGGCAATCAGCTGTGGTACCTTGACAAAGGGTAGTGATAAAAGAAAGGGAGTGGAGGAGTCTAGTAAAACTGGAGGATCTTGGAAAGATAACAAAAAGGCAAAGACGGGAACTGGGTTTGTAGCAACAGCCCCTCCTAGAAATGAAATTGCATGCTCAAGTTTCTATAGGTGGCAGTGTTATACTTTTCATCCAAAAAATAGACCTTGCAATGTGTGCTTTAATTGTTAGAAACCGGGTTATTTTGCCAGGGATTGTCGGGCGCCGGTTAGGCAAGTAGCTCCGGTGAATGCTGTTAGAATGATTAACAATTCGAGAGTGTGCTATGAGTGTGGTAGCCTGGATCATTTCCACAACACTTGTCCCAAGTTGAATCGAGCACCTGGACAAGTTGGAAATCAATCGGCTTTGGAGGGCAGCCGAAATAACCGAAGCAATGGGAACCAAGTTAGAGGAAGAGCTTTCAACGTGAATGTGAATGCAATGGAGCAGTCCAGGATCCTAACGTTGTAACGGATACGTTCTCTCTGAATGATCACTTTGTTACCGTATTATTTCATTCTGGAGCCGATTTTAGTTTCATATCTACTGAATTTGTACCCTTACTTAATGTGAAACCTAGTATTGTGAATCCTGGTTATGTGATAGAAGTAGTTGATGGTAAGAAAGTAGAAGTGAATAGAATTATTCGTGACTGCAAACTAGAACTAGAAAGTTCTCTGTTTAGCATAAATTTAATACCTTTAGGGCATGGAAGTTTTGATGTGATTGTGGGAATGGATTGGTTGTCCAACATAAGGCTGTGATAGTATGTCATGAGAAGGTAGTAGAAATACCAGTGGAGGATGGTAGGATCCTTAGGGTGCACGGAGAACGGATCGTAGGAATCACCAAAGCATTGAAGAGTGCAAAGGAGGATGAACCAAAGTTGAGTGATATATATGTGGTACGTGAATTTGAAGATGTGTTTCCAGAAGACTTGTCAGGATTGCCTTCGCAACGACAAGTGAGATTTCGCATAGATTCTTATTCTGGAAGAGGGGCGATGCCAATTGCGAAGTCTCCATATCGTTTAGCGCCTTCAGAGATGCAAGAATTGTCTGGCTAGCCTGATGTGTTGTAAGACAAGGGTTTCATACGACTAGTCATTCTCATAGGGAAGCGCCATTGTGTTATTTGTCAAGAAAGAAGGATGGTTCGGTTAACGTCAGTGTATCGTTATAGAGCTGAACAAGTTGACAATTAAGAATCGTTATCCTCTTCCGAGGATTGATGATTTATTTGACCAACTACAAGGATCGCGTTATTTCTCCAAGATAGACCTTCGGTCAGGTTATCATCAACTACGCGTGCATGAAGACGACATACCTAATTCGGCGTTTCGAACGAGATATGGACATTTTGAGTTTATGGTTATGCCTTTTGGGCTAACCAATGCACCTGCAGTTTTTATGGATCTGATGAACAGAGTTTGTAAACTATACTTAGATAAGTTCGTTATTATGTTCATCGATGACATCTTGATCTACTCAAAGACGAAGGAGGATCATGAAGTTCATTTGGGTTTGGTGTTGGAATAGTTAAGGAAGGAGAAGCTGTATGCCAGGTTCTCCAAGTGTGAGTTCTGGTTGCAAGAGGTACACTTTCTTGGTCACGTTGTTAAACAAAATGGTATACATGTGGATCCCATAAAAATAGAAGCGGTAAAGAATTGGAAGACCCCTACGACGCCTTCTGAGATTCGATAATTTTTGGGATTAGCCGGTTATTACCGACAGTTTATTGCAAATTTTTCCAAAATTGCTAAACCTCTTACCTCGTTAACTCAGAAGAATCAGAAGTATGTGTGGGGTGTGGAGCAAGAGGAGGCTTTTTAAACTTTAAAGAATAACTTGTATGAATATTGACGCTACCTGATGGAGTGGAAGATTTCATGGTTTATTGTGATGCATCAAACCAAGGATTAGAGTGTGTACTCATGCAAAGGGGCAAAGTGATTGCTTATGCATCGAGTCAGCCGAAAATCCATGAGAAGAATTACACGACGCATGATTTGGAACTGGGAGCTGTTGTGTTTGCTCTTAAGATTTGGAGGAATTATCTTTACGGTACTAAGAGTGTTATCTATACGGATCACAAAAGTATTCAACACATTTTTGATCAGAAAGAGCTGAATATGCGTCAGAGGAGATGTATTGAGTTGTTTAGTGATTATGAGTGCGAGATTCGTTACCATCCTGGTAAGGCGAACATTGTGGCTGATGGATTAAGTAGGAAGGAGCAGCTAAAACCTAGACGTGTAAGGGCTATGGCAATACATGTCCAGAGCTGGTGGTATGAGAGGAAGTAAAGTTTCAAAGGTTAGCCAGAGTGAGGCGCTTAAGCAAGAGAGTATACGTATGGAAATCTGCTATGTTAGATTAGCAGATGAAAAGAAAGAGGGTGTGTGTTTGTTATTTTAGGACCGTATTTGGGTTCCATTTATAGGAGACGTGAGGAGAAGTATGATCATGGACGAAGTCACTCAAGTCTAAGTACTATGTGCATCCAGGAGCTGATAAGATGTACTATGATCTTCGAGATATGTATTGGTGGCCGGGAATGAAGAGAGATATTGCTACTTATGTTAGTAAGTGTTTGACATGTTCAAAGGTAAAGGCTGAGCATCAAAGGCCTTCGGGCTTACTGCAACAACCTGAGATACCTGAATGGAAGTGGGATAAGATCACTATGGATTTTATCACTAAGTTACCTAGGTCAAAAAGTGGGCATGACACGATTTGGGTCATAGTCGATAGACTGACTAAGTCAGCTCATTTCCTAGCTATAAGAGAAGACTATAGTACTGAGAAATTGGCAAAGATCTACATTGATGAGATAGTCGCGAGACATGGAGTTCCTGTGTCGATTATTTCAGATAGAGATGGACGATTTACGTCGCGTTGCTGGCAGACTGTGCAAAAAGCTTTAGGGACGAGGTTGGATATGAGTACGGCTTATCATCCCCAAACGGATGGACAAAGTGAGCGTACGATTCAGACCTTAGAGGATATGTTGAGGGCGTGTGTAATTGATTTTGGTGGTAGCTGGGATGTTCATCTACCATTGGCTGAGTTTTCTTACAATAATAGCTATCATTCGAGTATAAGATGTGCTCCGTTTGAAGCCTTGTATGGAAGGAAGTGTAGGTCGCCTATTTTATGGGCTGAGATTGGAGAAAGTAGTTTGATTGGACCTGAATTGGTTCAAGAAACGACTGATAAAGTTGTGTTGATAAAGGAGAAGCTCAAAGCAGCGAGAGATCATCAAAAGAGCTATGCTGATAATAGACGCAAACCATTGGAATTCGAAGTAGGAGATCGAGTAATGTTGAAAGTATCACCTTGGAAAGGTGTAATTCGTTTTGGGAAAAAGGGTAAGTTAGCACCGAGATACGTAGGACCATTTGAGATTCTTGAAAGGATCGGTCCTGTAGCTTATCGATTGAGATTGCCTGAGGAATTGAGTGGGGTACATGACACGTTTCATGTGTCAAACCTAAAGAAATGTTTGGCGGATGCTAGTTTGCATGTGCCATTAGGTGAGATAAAGGTTGACAAAACTCTTCGTTTTGTTGGGAAACCTGTGAAGATAATGGATCGTGAAGTTACGAGTTTAAAGCGTAGTAAGATAGCGTTAGTAAAGGTTCGTTGGAATTCTAAGTGTGGTCCTGAGTTTACTTCGGAATGCGAGGATTATATGAAGTCTAAGTACCCTCAGTTTGTTGATCGAGCTGATGAATCGGCTAGTTAAATCTCGGGACGAGATTTCCTAAAGGAGGGGATACTATGACAACCATGGCTTGAGCATGTTAGTCAAACCGTTAGTGTTGACTTAGGTGCCTGCTGCAATGTATGATTTATGTGATTTTATGTGTTTATGGGTGTTTATATGTGTTTATGAGGTATTGGTAATCAATCTATTGAGTGTGATCATCTCAATGAGATTGGAATGGGGTGAAATTGTTTGAGTTCATTTCGTTCACTTTTGAGTGACAAGGAAATGATTATTGAGATTTGAGCGTTTATCTTTTAAATGTGTAAGTATTATTACGTATACGTATTTTTGTGTTAGTAATCTAAGATAGGTTTAGATTTTAAGTGGTAAGTTAAGAAAAATGTAAAATTTCTATTTTAGGAAAGTTAGGTTGAAAATGAAAAGTTAAAAGTTATTTTTAAAAGTCTAGTGGATTTCGTTAAGCAAAAAGGTATAGTCAAATTTGTTAAGGTTTTTATAAAAATTTAAGGAAATACAAGTAATTGTATAATTAATAAATAAAAGAAAAAAAAAAAAAAAGAAAAGGGCCTATCCGGCCGAATAGTAGAAAAAAGAAAAGAAAAGAAAAAAAGAGTTGTATTAGAAATCGAATTCTAAATAGGCTTTATCTAGGATCTCTTAGGAGGCTTATAAATACAAAACTAATCCCTAACCCTCCCCTCATTTGTTCGGCCGATTTTTACAAGAGAAGAAGAAGAGAAAATTTTAGGGTTCTTGGTTAAGGTATTTTCTAATCTTTGTTTAATTCTAGTTATTTAATTTTCAATTCTTGTAATCTAAGCTTGATGGATTAGGGTTTATAAATTAGGGTTTATAAATTAGGGCTTTGATTTTTCTGGAAGTTTATAATGTTATAATGATTGTTTGATCATTAGTTTAATTGGTTACGAGATTTGACCTTGCGTTAGGGTCTAGATTGCCCGAATTAGTTGTTTAATTCACTGCAGAATTTTAGGCAGTTTTGTAACGAGCATAACTCATTCATAAAAATTCAAATAAACAATTTACAACATACTGGAGATAACCTCAGATAGCCTACTTTTCAGAAAAATTGGCCTCGTGAGTTTTTATGGCCGGGAAGTGGGTCAAAGGGTCGTTACAAAATCAGTGTGTAAAACAGTGACGAATTTTAATTTTGGTTTTGATTTTTTTAAAAATATTTAGATATCTAGTTAGAGACTAAAAATCACGTGGAAGTTATTTTATATATTTTGTGTGACCTCTGAATTTTTTCTAAGTTTGAAAGGAGGTCTAAAGTGGTCAGCT
>BQNB010119270.1:0-17178 GCA_026074375.1 Tanacetum coccineum
ATATACTGCTTTACCCGTATCAATCTCACTCTCTTGCACTGTATACTGCGTTAGCCATGTGTTGGAGTAGTGTATCTCTTAAGTGTTTAACCTCGATTCCAGTGTATTCAACAAAGTACTTGTGTGTCATTTGACTGTCATAATCTAAAGTGAACAACGAATCGATGAGCTTCTGAAACTGTTTGTTGATCACCTAAAAGGCTGCCATGGATCCATCTTCTTGAAATTCGTCTTTGTCAAGTTGCTTTTGTAGTTCATCTACGTTGAGAAGCATCGTACTTGTGAAAGTCTTATTATCTTGACCAAAGAGTGACAGAAATGCCCGTTTGAATCCATGTTCGATACGAGTGCCTTTTAAGTCTTTTTTAGAAAGAACCTGAAGGTGTGAATGAAAAGAACTAAAATATGACATGCATCTCTCTTTTGCTTTTGACATTTTATATTTTATTGCATGGACATCTTTTGTTTTTTAACACGAAGAAATCGTATCTTTCGTTTCCATTTTATATGATTTGTTGTGAAATGAATTATAGATCTTAAGTGGATAAAGTGATTTGTTGTGGTTTGTTATTCGGAAAAAAACGTTATTGACGTTGTACTTGATCTTAATTAACGATTGTTAAAAAAAACTAGAAATAAGGACTACTGGTGAAAAGGATTAAAACTAAAGGGCTAGAGTTGAAAAAATTTGAAACCTAAAAACTAAAAGGAAAAGTTACAAATGTATTTAAAAGAAAAAGGTTAAAATTGCAAATGTTTTAAAAATAAAAGGTTAAAAATAAATATTTTAAAGTAAAAGGGCTAATTGTAAATATTATTTATTAACTAAGGTTTAAAATGAAACCTTTTAAAACCTAGGGTTGAAAGTGTAAAATCAAAATTTTAAATTATATTAAAAAAAATGAATTAGTCATACTGTATATTTTGTTCTTCTTCTTCGTTGTTTAAAACACGTTTTAGGGTTTTTATGTTTTTTCTTCGTTTCGATCTCGTTAAGTGATGCTTAAACAAAAATAAACATACTAATGAGTATAGTTTTAAGTCCCGCGAACGTCGAAGTCGAAACCGTAAAACTCGAAACTACTCGAAAAGAACACGTTTTCTTAAGCAAACCGCTACGAACTTTGGCAAACCGCTACGAACTTTGGCAAACCGCTACCTATACTAGCAAACCGCTGCCTTAAAGAAAAATTGCGAGAGTTTCGTTTTAGTAGACCATGAAATATCGTAAACCGCTGCCAACCTGTGAGTAAACCGCTATGGTAGTGGTTTGAAGTAACCCGCTACCAAAGAAGTTCTGTAAACCACTACTTAATCTAAATATCAAACCACTACAGTAGCTAACAAACCGCTACTGAAATTGGAGACCATTATACTTACGTTTCTTGTCTTGTTGATCGTTGTCCCTTTGTCATGTTCAAACCGTGTACAAGAATTAGCCAAAATTGTTTGAAGATAAGCACTTTTAAGAACAAATAAGCTACTAAAGATTGGTAATGAAAGTTTAAAACTTTGTTAAGTTTGACAAACAAAGAACCTAAAACTTGTAATATGAGCCGTGACTGAATAAACTAGAAAATAAGCTATGATAAGCTGTTTCCCATTAGAATAAGCCTTAAAAAGGTAAAACCTTTAAACTACTAAAGATATAGAAACAAAAAGATAGAAGCTTTAAACACGAAATAAGCTAAAACCCAAAATAAACCGTGCATAAAAAGCTTTATATAAGCAGTTGAAAGAGACCAAATAAGCTATTAAAGAAGAAAAAAAAACACGAAACCTAGATAGTAAAAAATCTATATCTAATTGTAAACTAAAAACAAAAACAACCAATAAGCCGTAGCCTTTTTTCAACCCTTTTCCTACCTTTGCCGTAACCTTTATCCACGGATATATGCAAAACAAAACACAAGCAGACACAAAACTCAATAGCAAAAACATTCCATATCATAAGACATGGCCCAAGAAAAGATAAAAAGGAAAATGGAAGATTAGATTAGAGAGAGAAAGAGTGGTGGATGATTACACACACATACAAGAGAAGCAAATGTAACCAGCACCCTCTTCATGTGTGGAGAGTGTCCTATTTATACCCTAGCCAACATGTATGGCGTATGGGCTTGCTTACTTGGGCCGGGCTTGGTTCGTGTTGGGCTTTAGCCTGAAACATGAGCAATATTAGCTTAAAGTCCAAGCTCGTTAATCCCGACTAGCCTATTACATAACAACACAAATTACGACTAAGACGACCGATAACATTCTTGTTCGACTTATATAAAAATAAGGCTAACAACAATATTTTAACATCAACAAAAAACAAACACTTAAATAATGACTCAACGCTTAGATAAAAAAATTTTACAATTGCGGTTACAAAAAGTTAAACCATTGACCTTTTATATTATTCGGTTCCTTTTTGTCTTTGATCATACCATCGATGTGGGATTCCATAAAAAGTTTTCATCATTTTTTCTTTCTTGTTAATCTTCCTTATTACTTCTAAAACATTAATCACCAAAATGTTTCTAAGCATCGTTATATTTAGTTCGAGGTGTATTGCTCTTTAGTTATTCAGGATCGGCTCAGTAAAGTCGAAAAGAGTCGAGTCTTAACGACCTCAAGTGTTAAATAAAGCTCATTAAATAATTTAGCTGAAGCCCGAACGAGCTTTACAAATATAATGAAAGATGGATACCACTAACAACACAACTACGTAATAAAAGATTTATACACGTTCTTTACCCAAAAAAATACACGTTTATATAAGTAACTCTAGACTCTCTAAATGTGTTCACAAAATTGAGTTACACATTCACTTTTAGCTCAAATATAAACAACCCAAGAATAAAGGGAATAATAACAAACAATGAGATAATGTGAATCAACAACTATTCTTGTGTACGTTAATAGGAAAAAGGTGTGATGATTAAGAAAAAAACGAATGAGATATGATATGATATGATCGTGGAATTGAAGTGAAGACAATGTATATCTTGTAAAAAGATTACTATGGTGTATCAGTTTTTTAATCCCACATCGGGTGATGAATACAAGTTTTTCTTGTTAATATATTGTGGTGTTGTGAAATTGACAAGTTGAGGTTTTAGTGTGATGTTGATTCTTGGGTGTGTTGTGAGGACTTATAGAAAGTTTTGTATGAATTGTTGCTCATGTGTATGGATAGGAATTATGAATTAAACATTCTATAACTCCTCAAAACACACATAAAAATCAACATCATACTACAACCTCAACTTGTCAATTTTGCAACACCACAATATATTAACAAGAAAAACTTGTATTCATCACCCGATGTGGGATTCAAAAATTGATACACCATAGTAATCTTTTTACAAGTTATACATTGTCTTCATTTCAATTCCACGATCATATCGTATCTCATTCGTTTTTTTCTTAATCATCACACCTTTTTCCTGTTAACGTACACAAGAATAGTTGCTGATTCATATTATCTCATTGTTTGTTATTATTCCCTTTATTCTTGAGTTGTTTATATTTGAGCTAAAAGTGAATGTGTAACTCCATTTTGTGAACACATTTAGAGAGTCTAGAGTTACTTATATAAAGGGTTAATGGCATATAATAGCAACGTACTTTCTCATTTGACCCATTATCAGATATGAACTCCAAAAAGTATCACAATACCCATCGAACTTTATATGAACTGACCCAATATCAGCAACTTGACCAATTTTTCTTACAAAATTCACGTCATGAGACACATGTACATGTCATATCTCTTTTTTTAGAGCGTTAGGTTCCATGTCAGCCCCTAATACACACCGTTAGGTTGTATGCGTTAGTGTTAGGGTTATATGTGTTTTTATTAGGGAAGACAACCTAACGGTGTGTATTAGGGGCTGACATGGAACCTAACGCTCTAAAAGAAGTGACATGACATGTACATATGTCACATGGCGTGAATTTTGTAAGAAAAAATGGTCAAGTTGCTAATATCAGATGAGTTCATATAAAGTTCGATGGGTATTGTGATACTTTTTGGAGTTCATATCTGATAATGGCTCAAATGGAAAAGTACGTTGCTATTATATGCCATTAACCCTTATATAAACGTGTATATATCCCTTTTTTGGTAAAGAACGTGTATATATATTTTAATACATAGTTGTGTTGTTCGTAGTATCCATCTTTCATTAAATTTGTAAAGCTCGTTCGGGCTTCAACTCAATTATTTAATGAGCTTTATTTAACACTTGAGGTCATTAAGACTCGACTCTTTTCGACTTTACTGAGCCGATCCTGGATAACTAAAGAGCAATACACCTAGAACTAAATATAACGACGCTTAGAAACATTTTGGTAATTAATGTTTTAGAAGTAATAAGGAAGATTAATAAGAAAGAAAAAATGATGAAAACTTTTTATGGAATCCCACATCGATGGTATGATCAAAGACAAAAAGGAACGGAATAACATAAAAGGTCAATGGTTTAACTTTTTGTAACCGCAATTGTAAAAAAGGTATAAATTTTTTATCTAAGCGTTGAGTCATTATTTAAGTGTTTGATTTTTGTTGATGTTAAAATATCGTAACAAAAAAAGTTGAATGTTATAATGCTAACTTAAGGCGGGACGGTATAAGGTAGAACTCACCACGGTGAGTTAAAACTCACGCGTAAAGTCACTTCAATTGCTAGGTGAGTTTGTGTGCATGTTTGTGTACACTCGGTGAGTTTCTCACCTAGTGTGAGTTTTGTTTTTGTGGGGTCGCATTGTATTTATTAGGTGTATTTTAATTGGTTGTGAGTGTGTGTGGGTATTTAGTGGGGTATATTTTATTAGTCATATATTTTTGGATATTAGCCGTATATAAGTCAAGTCAAGATTCATCATTCAACAGTCAAGTCAATATTCAAAGTCAAGTCATCAATCAACATTTATTATTTATTGATTTGTATTAGGCTCAAGCCCATTGTTAGTATTCTAGAATAATCTCTTGTATCCTATTATATATATATAGGATAATTGTTATCAGTTATGATCAAGGAAAACATTAACCTTCAATATGGTATCACAGCCTTTCTCTCCTTAAAAATCTCCTTAATCTTTCGTCCCCCTCCTCTTTTTTCTCCACTACCGACGTCCAATTTAACCCTACCACCACCAATATCTCCATTTGGCATCCATGGCCATGGAAGACACACCACCACCACCACCACCACCTTCTACAACCGATAAAATAATTCCCTTTAGCATCCCGAACAAAGTCCTTATTAAATTAGACCTAGAAAAACATAACTAACAACTCTGGAGCACGGTCTTCACCAATCCCTCATTCATCATGGGAGCCTCGGTCTCAATCTCATGTTGAAACCGACACGCATCTACTAACTCCGGAATGAGTCAACTTGCTGATCTCATCAAGATGTGGGATTCCTTGGGATCCTTATGTGATATCTCTTCACGAGCAAGTCGTGTACCAAACACCGAGGGAATGCAAGCTCTATGGGGATCGATTGAAATAATTGTTAACATGATCAACAGAAAGATAGCAAGGGGCAATCAAGTCTCGATAATTAGCTTCGGTCTATCAAGTTGGTGCAAGAAGATCGTGAATGAGATATTAGCACCAAAATTAGGTCTATGGCTTGATAGGCAAGGATAAACCATAGGTTGTGTTGTCAGTGACAAAAACTTGGTCATTTACACCATCAATGGTCTTTGACTCACTGAAATTCATACCCTTATTTGAGATAAATTCGTAACCGTGAATACCTTCCCCTCCATTGAAAAACGTGATTCAAACCATGTTGCATCTAAAAGAATCAACATACAAAAAATGACAACGATAACGCTCTTCCTAACCGAGTTTCTACAATGTAGCTCGCCGTCACCCCAACGGTTCTTTCGGCATCCAACCCATTCGGAACAACAAAGTGGACCCCTCACAAGCCTCTAATCTCCCTCAACATTTGTAATCATTTATAATAAAGGTACATGTTAAATTATGGAGAACATATGCAAGAATATTCATGACCACCCGAAATTGTGATAGGCTTATAAACCTTGGTTGTGTTGTTAGTGACGAAAACTTGGACATTTACACCATCAATGGTCTTGACTCTAGGTTTGCTACCCTTGTTGAGATTATTCGTAACCGTGAAACCTTCCCCTCCTTTGAAAACATTCGTACCATGTTGCTTCTAAAAGAATCATCATTCAATAATGACTCTGGCTCTTCCACCGATTTCTCAAGTAGCTCGTCGTCACCAACGGTTCTTTTGGCATCCAACCAGTCGAACAACAAAGGTAACCCGAACAAGCCCTCTAATCTCCCTCAACTTTGTAATCATTTTAATAAAGGGACATGTAAATTTGGTGATCGGTGCAAGTATATTCATGACCACCGAAATCGGTCCGGGTTAAATAATAAGTCTAGTAGGAATTTTGGTGATCGAGCCACTGTCTACTCTTCCCAGTTGAATAGAAATATGCATTGGGCTTCTCAACCCCCTTCTGGCTACCACTCCACTCGTCTGGCCCAATACAATCAGCAAGGCCTACCCTCACAGCCCAACAACCAACACACCCCTTTTTCTTATGGTGTAGTTCAACAGCCGGCCCAACCGGTTCTTTTTGCGGCCCACCAGCCGCATGGATATGGTACAGCCCAACAGCAGCAGCAACCGGTCCAACAACAACATAATCTTCACAGTTTGCCCTCCAACAGCCAAGGTATTCTCGGGGCTGCGCCTGCTCTCCATCCGTCTCAGGCCACTTCATTACCAAGTGCGTTCAGCACTATGACGTTGCACGACCCAACTTGGAACATGGATACAGGTGCAACTTCTCACTTAAATTCTAATGCTCATAATTTAAGTACTCTTTTTAATTCGCGTTTATACCCATCTATTCATGTTGGCGACGGTAACTCTATTCCCGTTACCAACACCGGACATAGCATTATTCCATCTCTACATCGCCCCTTACATCTTCACAATGTCCTTGTAACACCTAATATCATTAAAAATCTCATTTCTGTTCGTCAATTTACTAGAGATAATAACTGCACCATTGAATTTGACGCCTTTGGTTTCTCTGTGAAGGATTTCTTGACTCGTCATATCCTCCTTCGATGTGACAGTTCGGGCGATCTCTATCCAGTTACCAAGCCGTCAACCGTTCCTGCTGCTTTTGTTTCCACTAGTTCCTCTACTTGGCACCAACGCCTCGGTCATCCCGGGGATGATGTCCTTCGTTCTCTCTCTTCTCGTCATTTAATTTCATGTAATAAAGAGAGGTCTCCACATGTCTGCCATGCTTGTCAACTTGGTAAACATGTGAAGCTTCCTTTTCATAGTTCTATCTCTAGTGTTAAACAATGTTTTGATATTATCCATTCTGATTTGTGGACCTCTCCAATTGTTAGTTCAAGTGGTTTCAAATATTATGTTCTTTTTCTTGATCATTTCTCTCATTATTTGTGGATCTATCCCCTTAAACATAAATCTAATATGTTTGGTAAATTTGTGCATTTTCCAAAATACGTTCAAAATCAATTTAAATGTGACATTAAGAGTTTCCAATGTGATCATGGTGGTGAGTTCGATAATAATCAACTACACACACTTTTTGCTACGCATGGCATTCAACTCTGCTTTTCTTGCCCCAAAACATCTTAACAAAATGGTAAAGCCGAACGAATGATTCGAACCATAAATAATGTCATTCGCACTCTCCTTTTTCAAGCACACCTACCTCCATCCTTTTGGGTTGAGGCCCTCCATATGGCAACCTACCTACTTAACCTTCTTTTTTCCACTGCCATTAACAATGAAATTTCTTTCTCTAAACTCTTTCACAAAGAGCCCGACTACTCCCGCTTACACATCTTTGGATGTCTTTACTACCCTCACCTCCACTCACCTCACAAACTTGCCCCACGTGGCACCCCTTGCATCTTTTTAGGATATCCTGCCTATCATCGCGGTTATCGTTGCCTGGATCTTCAAACTAACAAAATCATTCTCTCTAGCTATGTCACCTTTGATAAAACTCAGTTTCCATATAAATCTATGACACCCTCCTCCCCGCCCTCCTACACATTTCTAGATACTACACCAGCTTCTCCTATACTTTATCACATTCTTAACGCTAAAACCCAACAACCTCACATCCAAACTCAACCAAACTCAAATCAACAGCCCAATAACCCTTTACCTAAAACTGGGCCTCCTATGCAAGCCCAACAGCCACAAAACCATACTAGGCCTTCTACAAACGCCCATGAGCTTCCAATACACAACCCCATGACCCATCCACCTTACGACCCTCCTACCAATCATTCCTCACACGTTCCTGAACCCACTCAAACTCACCGCATGGTTACTCGGTCTCAAGCTGGAATTGTTAAACCTGTCAATCGTTTATCTCTTCACACTTCACCTCTTTCTCCTATTCCTATATCTCCGTTTCTTGCTTTAAAAGACCCTAATTGGTCTAAGGCTATGCATGATGAGTATAATGCGCTAGTTAAAAATGGTACTTGGATTCTTGTACCCAGGCCTTCGAATGTCAACCTGGTTTGCTCCATGTGGTTATTTAAGCATAAGTTTCATGTTGACGGTACGTTGAGTCGCTATAAGGCTCAATTAGTTGCTAATGGTAGTAGTTAGCAGCCTGATGTTGATTTTGACGAGACTTTTAGTCCGGTTGTTAAACCGGCCACTATTCGCACGGTTCTTAGCCTTGCTGTGTCTCGTCGGTGGCCTATTCACCAACTCGATGTTAAGAATGCATTTCTTAATGGTGATTTATCTGAGACGATATACATGCATCAGCCACCCGACTTTGTTGATTCACGATATCCTTACCATGTTTGTCTTTTACAGAGGTCTTTGTATGGCCTGAAACAAGCACCTCGTGCTTGATTTTAGCGGTTTGCAGGCTATGTCACTCGGGCTTGATTTTCTCCTAGTTGCTGTGATTCTTTATTGTTTATCTATATACAGGGTTCTCAGGTTGCTTATTTGCTTATATATGTGGATGCTATTATCCTTACAGCTTATTCCTCGGTTCTACTCTGGCAGATTATAGACTCTCTGCATAAAGAGTTTGATATGACTAATCTCGGGGAACTTAATTATTTTCTTGGCATATCTGTTGTTCGTCACTCTACAGGATTATTTTTGTTTCAAAAGAAGTATGCTCTTCAGCTTCTTGAGTGTGCTCATATGGTTAATTGTAACCCGTCTCGGACACCAGTTGACACTGACTCCAAATTGGGTCCGGACGGTGTTCCAGTATAGGATCGTACCTTATACAGTAGCCTTGAAGGGGGACTTCATTATCTTACCTTTACTCGCCCAAATTTGTCCTATGCAGTTCAACAAATTTGTCTCTATATGCATGATCCGAGGGAGCCACATTTTGCCGCTCTCAAACGTATCATGCGCTATGTTCAGGGCACTCTGGATCTTGGTCTTCACTTATATGCTTCCGCTACTACATCTTTAGTTGGTTACACTGATGCTGACTGGGCTGGTTGTCCATCTACTCACCGGTCTACTTTCGGTTATTGTATGTTTCTCGGTGATATCCCGTTGTCTTGGTCTGCTAAACGACAACACACCATCTCTCGCTCTAGTGCTGAAGCAGAATATCGAGGTGTTGCTAATGTTGTTGCCGAGACTGCTTGGATTCGTAATCTCCTTCGTGAGTTACACTCTCCTCTCTTAACTGCTACCCTGGTTTATTGTGATAACGTTAGTGTAGTTTATATGTCGGCCAACCCGGTTCAACATCAACACACCAAACATATAGAGATTGATATCCATTTTGTTCGTGATATGGTTAAAGCTGGTCATGTTCGGATTCTTCATGTTCCATCTCGTTTTCAGTATGCTGATATCTTCACCAAAGGTATTCCTTCGGCTTTATTTAAAGATTTTTGCTCCAGCTTGAGCGTCCGTCCTCCTCCCGCTCAAACTGCGGGGGCGTATTAGTCATATATTTTTAGATATTAGCCGTATATAAGTCAAGTCAAGATTCATCATTCAACAGTCAAGTCAATATTCAAAGTCAAGTCATCAATCAACATTTATTACTTATTGATTTGTATTAGGCCCAAGCCTATTATTATTATTCTAGAATAATCTCTTGTATCCTATATATATGATAGTTGTTATAGTTATAATCAAGGAAAACATTAACCTTCAATATATTTTATATAAAGTGGGTATTTTAATGAAATATGGGTTTTAGTTTTAAGGTGAGTTCTTATTACGGTTGAAAGGTGAGTTATGGTGAGTTTTAAAGTTGAAGAGAGAAAGCTGATGCCTAAGATTACTCCTGATCGCTTCAATGAAAAATTCAAATCATTTCTCAACAAAAACAACTTGGAAAGTTATATTGTATTATTTTTTAATAAAGAATTCGACAGATATTTGATGAATATTTGACTAATACAGTTTGTAATAATAAAAAGTTGTAAATACTAAATAACATAAACTTCAGGGGTGCCTTTAGTAATATTTCAATATCAAAGTTAAGATATTAAAAAAAATGTCACCCGTGGTGGTTAGTTTTGTTAGGCTGGATGGAGTAACAAGACTAAACTCACCTTACACCTCAGCGCCACGTCAGCTTTCTCTCTCCAACCTTACCACTCATCTTTCAACCGTAATAACACTCACCTTTCAACTACACTCATCTTTCATAAAAATACCCATTTTATATAAAATATACCCACTAAATACTCACACACACTCACAAACCAAATAAATTAAATTAAAAAAAAGAAAATGGGTCCACAAAGTTACCACTCACCGGTGGTGAGTGGTTCACCACAATACAACCAAGTCACGCGTGACTTAAAGGGGGAGGCATAGAAGTCATCACAGTGACTTGTCCTTTTTGTGGTGACTCTTGCTCTAATCCGCCCAGCCTTAGCGTATGTGCCCTACCTACAACACCCCCATCCCTGTATAAAGTGAACAAACAATCGAGTTCCATCAGTCTAACAAATTTCACTTTTCAGTAAAAAAAAACAACTATGCTGGCCAAGCGAGGATACCGACGATATCAAATTAAAAAGCAAGGAGGATACCGACACAATCGGATTGAAAAACGCAATGAGGTAAACTCTTTCAATAATCTTCTATTTTTTGATTGATTGGATAGATAGAATGTTTGATTATTTTGTTAATTTGTTTACTTTATATAATGTTTGATTATTGTGTAGGACGGAATAATCCACTCAGCAATCGTTGGGAAAAAAGCGAGAAGAAGAAAAGGACATTTTACTTTTGCTTATTGTGCTTATTATACTATATATTTAATTAGTAAGATTGTTTCCCCGAGGTGCATTCAATGCCTTTTCCCTGCCGACCGGGTTGACCCGCCTGACCCGTCGGAAACCCGCCATATCTTCCGCCGAAACCCGAACGGATTTAATGCATACCCCCGACCCGGTTGTTATTGCTGGGTTTTTGTCTCTCTCTTAACAAGACACGTAGCATTGTACGTGTCTTCTCCTCCTTCTTCTCCTTAAATACTCATCCTTCTGAATCTCAAAAATTTTAATTGATCGGCCTCTTGAATCTCAAAAATCTCCACCGCCTTCATCATCCATCGGATCCATCCACCAAAAAGAAAAGATATCCTCTATTACCCAAAGCCCTAACTCTCTTCGATGCCGCCGACCTTTTCATTGCCGTCGTTCATAGTGTGTGGTGTTGGTGGTCGGTTGGTGACGTTGGTGTTTGTTGACTTGGGTTGGAATCTTATATCTCCGGATGTGTATGGAATTATTGAGTTACAATCTCTAATTGAAAGGTATATTCAAAACATTTAATTTTCAAACTAGGGTTTTGTTATTGGGATTTGTTAATTTTGGGACTTGATAAATATATTTTGGAACTTCTGTATGCGGCTTATGTTAAATTGTCCTCGGAGTTTTTTAGTCCCAATTTGAATGATTGAATTTTTTAGTTAGGGTTTTATGTTTCTGTGTTAGGAATAACTTCTTGAGGTTGTTCTTTGTTACTGTAATAACAGATGGTGTGATTCTATTTTAACGTGTTTTGTAAAGGGGTCGTTTGATGGCTTATCTGTTATTGTCTTTGGGGGTTTTTTATCGTAAGGAAGAGTTGTTCGGGTAAATTATTGATGGTGCATCGTTTGAAGCTTTGTTTTCTGATTGTTGTAGTTTCTTTGCGTAAAGCTATGTCAATTTGAATGTAACGTGAAGTTGAATGCATATGCGGAAAGAATTATTGTTGTATCAATACTCGCATGTGCCCGTGTTTTTGTGAGGCATATGCTAACAGTTACATTGTTGTGTTACGTGGACTATAGTGTGGGCGATGATGAGATTTGTTTGCCTTTATTGTATTGGTATGCATAGTGTGTCGAAACCCGTATCTTGGCGGGGCAGCCACATGGCTGCAGCCATGGCGGGTTCCGGTACCGCTTCCACACTCGCATGCCTGAGCCTCCTTTTATTACCATTGATTACTGATGTCAAAGTGTTGGTTTTCTGTGAGGGTCGCCTAATTTGGTATTCTATTGTGGCCTAAATATGATTTCACCTTTCGGCTTGAATATGTTTTGTGCTTATGTTTGGGTGCCTTGAAAAAAAACCAAGGATATCAGTTATCATGTCTTTCATTGACGATGTGCCACGAGAGCTACAAAGAATGGCATCGGAGTGTATGTTGTATTCTACTTTAGGCGATGATGACATTTATCACTAACGGCGTTTTTATTCATGATGTACCTAAACTGGCGAGGCAGCCACGTCATACATGTGGTTACAGTTGTTTCGGTTCCCTGAGTACATCGTTGTATTTGTTGGTCTGAGCCTTGCTCCAGCAAAAAAAAGGTTTGTATTGTGGCAGTCCCGTTTGGATTTTTTTAGCGGGTCTGCCTACAAAAAGAAAGTGGATGCCGTTTTGGACTTTGGAACAAAAATTTGTTTTGAGAAAAAAAACTCTATCGAGGTTTGTTTAGCGTCTTCTGGGTTGTTGAGATCCACTCCTCCATATTTTTATTGCAGCATCTTCCTACCGACCACCTAAAATCTCTTTGGCCTCGCCGCGATGCCGCCGATCTCTTCGTTGCCGCCATTCATGGTGTGCGGTGTTGGTGTTCAGTTGGTGACGTGGGGAGCTTAGGTGGTCGTTTGCTTTGATTTGTTGGGAATTTTTTTATTTCCATAGGTTAGCTTACTTAAAAGAACTAATGCTTATTGGCTTATCAAGATTTAGATATAGGCGTGTGAGGATGGTGATTTGATAATGGCCACTTATTGCTGGCTGTTTTTGTATTGGGGTTGCTGTTTATTGGACAAACCAATTCGACAGAAAACACGTCACATTGTTATATACTTAAACATCAGAGGTTGTTAAAAATGTTTAAAAAAATAGTGTTGTATGTTTGGTAATGCAAGCATATCAACCCGGAATATTCCCCTCTATATAAAAACCACGAACATCCTTTATGTTTCTAATTCATGTTTTTTGGCTGACTAATTATTTTTGCTGATCTAGGGTGTATAAAACATCAGAAGGATATAAACCATAGGCTGCAATCTGTAAGTTAATTGTGCAAGTTGTTTTATAATGCTTTTCGATACCTCTGTGCCATAACCATTAACTTATATTCTGGCCATTTACTATTATTCATGCTATTGGATGTTGCAGTGAATAAATTCTCAAACTAAGAAATAACTACAAAATCCCTGAAGGAATTATTTAACTCCTATATTGACTCCTAAAGATGTATGTGCTGGATATTTGATACAGAAGGTCGGACATGTATTACTTTCTTTTTTCATCATTTATCATAAAAGGCAATTGGATTAACTAAACCCTTAATAGCCATGTTTTGCAGGAAATGACGATTGGCACAATTATTCCGAATGATACAAAGATTATCGATCATGGTATAGCAACTGTTTTTTTAACTTCTCTCTCTCTCGTTGTTAGGTGAAAGTTGGCTTAAGCACATGAGAGCCTCTCTAGATCCAGGAGTAGCAGACGTATCCGCAGTGCCAGGTTTGTACACTACTGACCTTGGTCGAGAATTTTTATGTAAAAAATTCATCAAAGGAGAGAAGAATGATACAACACTTTTTCTTTTTTACAATAGGCAAATGAATTGTACTATGTTGGTTCACCGGAATCGAAATTGAGGGTTGGGAATTTCTTTAGGTGGAACAAACGTGGGAAGTTATTATCTTTCCCTCTCCCATGTTTCCGTTTCACTGTATTAAACACGCCTACCAGTTCATAATCTTTAACAGGCAACTTAAAGTTCATTATCTTTAATTAATGCTCAAAGTTGAAAGTTCACATTTCTTATGCAACCTACTAACGCAAAACATATTGTCCCGCGGCAACGCGCGGGTTATTTAGCTTGTTATACATTTATTACCGGTGAAAGCTTTTGAATATGACACATACCGCTTGATGTAACAAGCTCCTATAACATATATTGATGTTTTACATCAAATATGAATAAGTTACCAAACACGAAACAACTTTTTGAGAGTTATCTAACTCATTGATGATAGATAACGACACAAAATTGCACATCGTTGTCGCACAATATTATTAGATCAAATCCAACCTTAAATTATGCTTAAACTTGTTAATTATTGAATCATAATAGATAGTTTTACCATTATGAGCTTTGGTTTTGACTTTGGAAATTGTCAAGATTGTAAAACATGCGAGTTAATTTTCATAAAAAGAATAGCTACAGAAAAACACTCATATTTTCTACAAAATATTTTGTAAAAACAAGAACCGCTCTGTTTTTTAAAATTCATCAGAAAATACAAAATCTCTATTCATAACTTAAGCGAAAATTACAAAACATATTTTTGGTGTTTTCCGTCTTTCATTTGTAAACCAAAAATCCTTTCTTAAAATAGAAAACACAAAACGCTAAACTTTTTTTCAAGGATTTTCAACTATTTTATCGAGATAAGAATCATTTCAAACTCTTTCAAACTAAAGATAAATTAAAATGATAGAAAATGTAAAGAATTCATTTATGTGTCATTAATATCATGTGAAAATTCATTTATGTGTCATTAATATTATGTGATAATGTGTCAATTGTGTTTGGTTCAAATAGAAAGTGATTTTGGGTAAAAATGATAGAAAGTGTAAAGAATTCAGATTTTAGAAAATAATGTTTGCTATCTATATTATGATCTATATATTTTAATAGGCAACTTAAAAAAATTAGCCAATTTTGTTAGTCTGCTGTAGATTTTTTACTTTTTAAGATTGATCAACGAGCTAAATTAAAATGCCCTAAAAATTTCCTAAGTGCTCTACTTTTTGAATTCAGGTGATTTCGCCCTACTGCCTAACCGACAAACCGAGCCGAACCGTTCAAATCGAAACCGAAATAACAGAAATCGAAACCGAAAAAACCCGCTTATCACGGTTTGGTTACGGTTTTTACTTTTAGATATCCGCGGTTAACCGAACCGAACCGTGTATACTATACATGAATGTTTTAACAAAATATTTAAATAATTGTACAATTATTGATTATAGTTTGCACTACTTTTATTGTATAACGTCGTCTTTTTCTTCTAATATTAACATCTATGTGTGAAAATTGATCAACGTGATTGAAACTTATAAATGTCGAATAAATAATTTTGGTTAATATGCTATGTATGTTAATTTGAATGCAGTTATTGTGACGAAATACTATAGTATGACTTTAATCTATATGTTCAATGATAACTAATTAGACTAAAATGACATTTTACGTTCTAGATTAGTTTATTACGTCTAGAATGGTTAACCGTGACCCGAACCGCGGGTAACCGCTCATTTCGGGTAACCGCATGTCCGGTTACCCGCCTAGTACGGTTCGGTTTCGGGTAGTAAAATGAATTACCCGCCCCGCGATGGATAGTTCAAATCTTCCAACTAACCGAACCGAACCGCCCCGTGAACACCCCTATATAAGGGTGTGTTTAGGTTCGAATTCGAGGGAAAGGAAAAACAAGGAAAAACCACTTTAATATTTTGGTTGTGATGGCTAAATAACATTTATATACCTAGTAGGTTATATTTTCGGCCTAAAATAAGCTCTCAAATAGCTTATTGTGATTTTCGTTGACTTATTTGGTTTCGGTTATAAAAGGAATAAAGGAAAAGTGATTTTGGTTATTACCGACTTTTGTTATATTTTTATATCTTATTTTGGTAGCTCATTTCAAGAACTAAAAGGTACTAGTAGCTTATTAGCTTATTTGAAAAGCTATATACTTGGTTTCGGGCTTATGAAACCCACAGCCCAAAAAGGCCCAATAAGCCGCGACTTATTGTGGATCTTTTTGTAGTTCAACTAATTTTGTGGCTTTTGTTGTGGCTTATTTTGATATCTAGAAATACTTGTGGCTTATTGGCTTAATAAATAAGCTCGTATGGCTTATTAGTGGGCTTATATGGTCACGACCCAACAAGCCAAGCCAAACTATGGCTTAGGCTTGGGCTCGTGAGCCTTGACTTATTTGTTTGACTTATTTTGACTTTATTAACTTTGAGTTATTTTATTAATGGACTTTTATAATGGGCCTAAATCGGATTTTAGAAAACTAAAAATAAGGTTTTGGGTTAATGTTGGGCCTTAAGGCCCAATAAGCGAAAACTAGTCATTTTGAATGTTTAAAACTGATTTTTTTTAAAACAATTCGTACTTGTATATATTAAATTGGTTAGAATAGTCGTTTGGGAAACAAGTTTTGACAAAACGTCACGTAAACATAGATTTTTGGCATTTTATCGAAAATTATCGATTTGAGGAAAGTGTTTGGAAATAAGGTTTAAAAACCTTGGAAAGTTTTTGTAAACGATTGGGTCATGCCGAAATTTTATAAAAATGTTTATACTTAGAATATTTTGACAAAAACTTACCTTCTTAAAAATCTGATAAAAAGGTGAAATAATAAATATATTATTATTTTAATAAACGACTAAAAGAGGAAAAATATATTTTAGAATTTTATAGATTATAAAACTTCTAATGATTGTTTAGTGTATTTAAAGTGTTTCAGTTCTTATAGTTTATGCAAACAACCAGATCACTTGGGATTACCGGATAGATTACCGGAACATATTACATATTATCTAATTCTTGTTTGTTTTACTTGTCTATTTTCTT
>BQNB010119271.1:3068-20842 GCA_026074375.1 Tanacetum coccineum
GTAATTTCACAAAAGTATGCTTGAATTTTTTTTAAATTTGAGCATAATTTAAGCATTTTAATCATTTTAATGTGAAAAATAGGACAAGTAAACATTCTAATTCCATCCCCCCACTTGAATTATACAACGTCCTCGTTGTATATATAAAACATTAAATACGGGAATTTAAAAAGAATTAGAATGAGAAACTCCCCTAATATTTGCTCGGTAGATTCTTCAAGTTGCGTTTATAAGCAAGATTGTGTTGAACAACCGCCTTGAAGTTTCAAGACTCCAATACTTCAAGATTTAAATTTTCCACCAATATTCGTCGATATTTCTTCCTCGAGGTCCTGTAGAAAATATAGGAAGAACATGTGTATTCCTATCTTGGTACCTACGGTTAATTTAAAATAAACTAAACAAAATAAGTACGAGTCAGTCTTGTAGATACGGTGTATCAGGTTAGTGAATACGCCGTATTCAAAATCTGATAATAATGTTTTTAAGGTGCAATAAAAATAAAGACTGATAACGTCCAGATGATCAATACTCCGTATGGTATGGAGTGGATACGCCGTATTGATGTATGGGAAGACAGACTCGATAACAAAATTAAATAACATTCCAGGTTGTCTTCCGGGAAGCACTTTTGTTTATAGCGAAGTCTTTAAGTTAGACTTTTCTTCAGCTTCTCGTCATTCTTTGGTGCGTGTCACTTTCCATCCTTTGTCCATAATCCGAAAGATTTTGGTAAGCTCGGCATGCCTCTTTTCTTGTAATAGTAAGATCATCATATTCGTCTTCTTTTACAGCAACATACTCTTCATCATCAATGAACGAATATTTGGTCATCATATATCTCCTTATATTGCATACCGGTAGCTCATGAATTTCACATAATTCTTCACTCTTATTATGTTCATGATTTATCTTATATGCCTCATCGTAGTTTGTATAAGTATTCCATCTTCTCTTTTGTTCGTAACATGACTCATTATCATCTTCTTTGATAAATCCTTCCATGATAGCTTTGTTCCTTAAAGCTTTATTTTTTAGTTTGCTATCTTCTAAAGATTCATACCATTCATAATCCTGATAATGTAGTTGGTTTCCAACAATGTAAGTTCCTGGTAAGTTTCCTCCATTATAGTATCCATCATCCTTCCAACTATATGTTGGCCATTCTAAACACCCAGTCTTATAGTTGAAAGGCTTGCAAGTATGTTTAACTGGTGTGGGTCTGGTCCAAACTCGGTGTTAGTCCATGGCTTCGCATCGACCCATGGCACAAATCTCTTTATGGATTTTCTTAGCGTCGTCACTATAGCTAGGGTATTATTTAATTCTGTATCAAGATCTTCATCCCTAGTTCTAAATTCCTCAATTACCTCACCTTCCACAATGGTGGGCATCAAATCATCTCCTTGATTTCTCCTAAGCTCAACTGGTTCATTTAGATCATTTAATTCAATGTAATCTTCCAAGAAAGGGTCTAATGGTCTATTTAACACCAAAGTCTATCCCATAAAGCCTAGCTTTAAATCAAGTTCCATTCTTTCTCTCAAACCTAGCATGTGACCCTCGTAATTAAACTACTAGCAGGTTTAACACTTTTGAAAATAATCTTTTCTTCCCCGACCCTTAAAAACATCAATCTTAGACCGGGAGGTAGACAAAAATGGTCTTTCGAGGATCAATGGCACTTTGATATCCTCGGGCATATCAAGAATTATAAAGTCTACGGGGAAGGTAAATTTACCAATTCCTGCTAGTACGTTTTCAGCTATTCCTTTTGGATATTTCACAGTCCTATCTGCCAATTCAACTGTCAACCTAGTGTGAGCTAATTCGCCTAATCCTAAGTTAAGGTAGGTCAAGAGAGGCATTACACTAACGCTAGCTCCTAGGTCAACAAGGGCATTGTCAAAGAAAACATTATTAATAAAGCAAGGTAAAGTGAAACTTCCTGTGTCTTTTTCCTTTCGGGGTATGGTGTGATTGATTGTGTTGGAAGCTCGATAGACTTCATGAATTTTGGTCCATGGATCCCCTATTCTTCTTCACAATAATGATTATCTAAACGACTTGGAAAAGGAACCGTCGTTTGTCTTGACTTGTACACCAGCTTACTGTTCTGTCCATCGGATACGGCGTATTGGGGAGATCCAATACGGCGTATCAGGTGTGAGTCAGCTTCAACAGTGGTAGAAATCGACTTGACTTGATCTCTCGGGTTTGTTTCAGTTGAGCTCGGTAGGCTTTCTCAAATCCTTTTCTGTAGTACTCCTTGCCTCATTGACCGATTTTGTATTCTTAATGTTTTCATCGATGGCTCATGGTTCCTTATGGCAGCATCTGTCGTAGCTCGGATTTCTTTGATCAAATTTGAATTTTCTTCATGTCTCTTTGCTGATTCACTCATGAATTTGCTCAGGGTATCTTCCATAGATTGCCTTCGCTCTTGGTACGAAGGATTTGCGTTGTTCCTTTGATAGTACCCCAGAGCTGTTGCTCTATATCCCCCTCCTTGAAAAGGTCCACCAAATTGCGTGTAGTAAGCTTCTTCTAGGGTTTTCCCTTCTTCTTTTAGTGGACAATCTTTGGTGCAATGGGGTCATTTGCATTGGTTCAATCTGATTGTGCAGCATAACAATTTTTATTCACTTCTCTGATCTCTCTCCTAGATTGTTCAATTGTGCTTGTATAGCAGCCAGTCCGTCTGACAGTCTCAGTTACTTTCTTCCTCTTGTGTTCCCATTATGCCATTTTTGAGAGGTATTCTGCCATTCTTGATGGCCTTTTTTAGCATCTTCAGAGTCGTCTGGGAATTGCACCTCTTGAGTAAGAATTTGTCGTGTCGGAATATCCCTACCACATAGTAGACAAAATTACCTCCTGCATCTCAGTCAAATAGTGTTGAGAACACTTCATCAAGAGTTCTTTAAAGCACTTCCATGCTTGAAAAAAGAGTTTCCAACTGGCTTTTGCTGAAAGTTGTTGCATTCCTCCATTTTCCTCGCAGTTCGACCAGGTGAGCAATATTTGTTTAAAAACTTAGTTTTAAGATCTTCCCAAGTTTTGATTGAACCAGTTGGTTCGTTTCTTAGCCAACGACTTACGGCTCCAGTTAAGGATATAAGGAAGTCTCGGAGCATTAGTTGATCCACGGTGATGTTAGGAACATGGAATAAGTCAACTATTTCGAGAACATTCTCAATGTGTTTATTTGCATCTTCATTATCCGAACCACTAAACGTGTTTTCTCGAAGCTCCTTAAGAAACTGGCCTTTCAGTTCAAATTGATCTTTGTTATCAATTTTAGGCCTAGCAACTCCTGATCCATAATCAGTTCGGGACTTGCTCATGTATTGCTCCATTGTTTCCGCCGTTGATTCTGCTTCTTCTTCCTCCGAGTATTCTTGGTCAGAAAGTAGATTGAAATCAGCCGATCTCAATTTGTCAAGACTGTGAGTCCCAAACTGAACACATCTTTGCAGCCTGCTAAGAGTGATAGCCATTTGTATAAATACAGTTTGACTATATAGAAACACTGACTATGAATACTAATTGTATATGCGGAATCTACACAATAGTATTAAGAAGAACAATGAATAAACTAAACTTTGATATTAATCTGTTAAAGTGATTACAGATTACTAACTATGAGATATGATTGTATGAGATGTATATTCAACTCTAACTATGCCGTGAGGGATCCTTTTATAGACTAAGGATAAACCCTAATAGGCTTACAAAACGCATAAAAGATAATACATATCTTTTTCCTACTAATTATTCATACATATCTCTTAACCGGGTACAACTTATTTTTCTACTAACAGTACTAACTAACTGATCAATACTTAACACTTTGTACTGTTAGTACTAATTATAACTATAAGTACTAACTATTATCACCAGTGATACTAAGTCAGGAAAACATAATTCCTAACAATCCTCCCCTAAACATGAATGTTGAACTCACTTAACTTCATGTTTCTTCAAGTTAATCTTCTTAAGTTCTCGGAGGATGTATCCAAACACTTTAACATAACACTATCTAAATCTTGAATCACTATCCATCTTCAGCAGCAACTCTGTCCTTTCAGCAACACAACAACATCTTTTCAGCAACAATCCAACTAAGTTGGCTTTATAGTTTTTGGCAAACTACCAGCCATCAACGGATTTGATGTTCCTTTACCAGTAGCCGTTTGCTCTGGGATAGTTAAACTATTAATTTAAAAAAAAAATATGGTGAGTTATTTTTCACCATACCAGTTTTTGGTAAACTGTTAACCATCAACGGAATTGACTTGTCTTTACCAAATACCATTTGCTTTTGGACTACAGCCAATGCTTCATTTCTATAACATGGTGCATTGATAAACCATTATAGTTTTTTAGCAAACTATTAGCTATCACAGATTTGAGTAGTCTTTACAAGAAACTATTTGATCTTGACTAGGCCAACTCTTCACATGAAGCAAGGTGAGTGAAACCCTTACAATTTTCGGTAATTTGTCAAACCATAAACGGATTTGAGAAGTTCTTACCACAAGCTGTTTGCTTAGGATTTTTATAAAAAAAAGCCAGTTCTTATGCCTATTAAGCATGGTGAACTGATGACATTTGTTGTGTTATGGTGGTTAGCCAACAACTCCAACTTCTCAATTCCATTCACAGCATCATTCTTCATCAATCTGTTGCTTAATAAATCTTATCAAATCAAGAGCAACAAAACTTTCTCTTTCAACTTCTAATCCCAGATCAAGCATTATTTGCAATAACTCCTTAGAGGGAGGATATCTTCTTTCAACTAACTTATGAATAACAATCCCATCTTCAAGCTCCAGAATACAAACTCCACAAGCTCATTACAATCTCCAAGTTGATAATCTTCCAATCTTGTTGATTACTCCAGAAATCACTTTGATCATTTTTTTCAATTGAGGATTCCATCATTATCTTCAAGTCTCCCCAAAGAATTAACTCAAAATGTAATTTCTGAGTACTGTTCCATCATCAATTCATACAAATGAAATAAATCTTGCCTATCAAATATATGAAGTACCTCCATCAGATAGTTGAATGCCCTGAAATTCCCATTGGCTCTGTATAAAACAAGATAGTCTCCATCTGGTGATGATACCTTGTCCAATCTAGCAATGACAGATTCTCATCTCCCAATTATCTCCACCTATCATAGGTAGCTTCAAAATGTAACAATCTTCAAGCACTTTTTTGTTCATCATCACTGTCATCATCTGATTGTTTTTTCTTGCCGGGCGGCCCGGTTGCTTTTTCCTTGCAATCATTTTGATATGACACTCTTTCTTTTCTTCGTCCTTCTTCTTCTTTACCTTACTCCTTTACACTTTCTTTATTGGAAGACTAAATTCCTTTTTCATTCATCTCTTTTATCATTCTTTCATCTTTAGCAGACCCAATTGCAATGAAATCTTCATCTGACCTTTTTATCTTTTCATACAGAGCTTGTATTTCCTCAAACTTCTTGGTTTTCAACTGAGAGTGCTGGTAATTTCCTACATGCTTCAAGTAGGTCATCATTTGATTTCTTCTAATGATTCGCTTTGTAGTGTGGTTTATTCCTAATAGCTTCGTCTTTGTTGAGCAAGAAATCTTCTTTGTGCAGCAATTGTGTCATGAAGGAATTTTGCTCTTTCTTCTACTGTGAATTGCTCTCTTTCTTGTTCTTGAAGCCTTTCAGCTAAAAGCCTATCAGCCTCAATTCTTGCCTTTATATCATCATAATTTCTTATGAGAGCATCATTTGTAGCTTCTTCCGTCCAGCCTTTTCTTTTCCTTCATTCTTCTGTTCCTAATCCTCTTGCAACTTTTTAGCCATCTCTTCATCATAGCAAGTTGCTTAAACTTCTTTTCAGCTTCAGGAATACCCTCAGATTCAGTTTCAGACTCATCTTCCTCTTCAATTTTCTTCTTCCCTTTATCTTTTGGATCAATCTTTGGAAGAGGCTTTAATGTCAGTAATGATCTAGTTGAAGTAGGCCTAGGTCTCTCAATCTCTTCAACATCCTTAAACTCTACTCCTTTCTCCTTTTCTCTTGAAACTGCTTTAGCTTGGCTCATGTTGAGAAGAACCTGAGCGATTGTTTCATCATCTCCAAACATTGTAGAAGTAGGTGTTTGAGTAGTTTGAGTAGCCCTTCTTCCTTCAGTTTGATCATCAGTACCTTCATCTGTCCTTTCGGTACTATCTTTTTCCTTGTCAGTACTAACTTTGGATCCGTCAGTACTAACTTTTGGTGTGTCAGTACTAACTTTTTCCTTGTCGGTACTAACTTTGGATCCGTCAGTACTAACTTTTGGTGTGTCAGTACTAACTTTTTCCTGAGCAGTACTAAGTACATCTTCAGTACTGACTTCAGCATCAGCATTTTCCATCTCTTCATTCACTCCATCTCTTGACCTCCCCACATCTTGAGCAACTTCAGTCTCCATATAATCCACTGTATCTTCAGGAATCTCATCAAATAATGAATCTTTATGAACTGAAGGTTCACCTTTGGCAGACTTCCTCCCCTGTTTGGATACAGACTCTTTTTGCATCCAGGTTTTCTTTAAGGATCTCTTTCCTGCCAATCTTTGCTTTAAGGAAACACTCTTCATCCATGCTCTGTGGTGTGTGATAACAGGTTTGGCTTGCTTCTTGAGCTTCTTGATCTGTGCCTTCAAGCGCTGAATTTCCTTGGCTTGATCTGAAACCTGTGTACACAAAGAGATACATAGATCATAGACACTTTGGAGTGTCATGTCACCCTCATTCCCTGAAAGGGATTTATCACTGGATGAATGACCTCCTTGATTCCCATCAGAACTTTCTGGAATAGAATCAGGAATATGTATAGTAGGTAAAGGTCTAGGTGATGGGTCAGATGGAGGCTTAACATATGCTTCACTTGGGTGAGGAGGAGAGGGTGTAGGTTGTGGTTCAGATGGTCTCTCTGAAGTAGCACCCTCATCCTCAGTAGATTGTACCAACATAGAAGCAAACAAAGGTGTGACTTTCCCCAAAAAATGTTTACCCTTTTTAACCATAAAGGAGAAAACTTTACTTGTCAAAGCATTTACAAGAAAATGATCTAAAGGTACTGGTACATTGACTAGCTGTTTATCCAAAAAGATTGAAATAAAACGTGGATACATTACAAACTTCTTCTTTGCATCTAAATGTCTAAGCATACCATCAAAAATTAATTTAGAAAAATTATATTTCTGATTAGATGTTAAACAAATAACAGCAGTGGCAATGTTAGTGGGAATTTGATCCCAAGAGGTGCTTTTTGAGCTAATACAATGATTCATTGTATGAAATAGAAACCTCCATTGGGGTGAAAACAAAGCTTTGTTAAATGTTAACACAGTTAAATCCCCCTCATAACCCATGAGTTGTATAGCATCAAATATAGCCTGATTAGGGAGTGAGTCTATCCCATCAGCATCATCAAAAAGAAGATCACTTCTTATTGATGCTTCAGAGATAGATACAGGCTTGCCAGCTACTTTGGCAGTAATGTACCTGACATTGTTGATCATTTTGGATTTAGCAGACATCCAAAATTGTTCAACAAATGTGGTAGAGACTACTGGACTTACAGTGAGAGCATGATGAATGGAGCTTCGCGCAAGAAAATTAATAACTTCATGAAACTCTGCATTGCCTTCAGTCTTTTCTAAATAAGCGACCATATTGTGCTTAGGGCATGATTCAAGAACAGCCATGGTGGTTAAAGTATTGATCGTCGGTTGAGAGAGAGATTAGGGCTTGTATTGAAGAAAATATGTGAGAGTGATTACGTAAGGGAAGTGTGCAATTGATATGGGTTTATATAGGTTTAGCAGACCTAAAATCAATGAAACGTTTCAGTTAAACTTAGTACCCTTGGCGGATATTTTCTTCAACGTCTCCATAACGGTAACTAAACTTTGCACTGTGAATACTAACTTGTGCCAATAAAAAATTGAACAAGTTTGGCAACAGCAATATTGCAATACCGTCTGTATCTCTTCCCAAGGACTCTTGAAACCCAATGAACTTCTTGAAATTCGTCACCGATGGTTAAAAATGCTTCTGCATACTGAACAGTTCATACAAACTATACAACAAATCATATTGCCTCCCCTTAACTAATGCAGCTTATGGATTGATCATTCCAATAGTAACAACCAAGAACTGGAACCTACTAACATCAAATGCCTTGGTTAGAAGATCAGCTACATTATCATCAGTGTGGATTTTAAGCACCTGTATAAGTTCTTTCATAAGCATCCCTGAGTAGTTGATGCTAAATGGCAATATGCTTTGTTTTGGAGTGATATACTGGATTCTTGACAATGCATATTGTACTCTCATTATCAATGTAGATCTTTGTGTTCATGAAATTGAACCCATAGTCTAACATTTGATTTTGAATCCACAAAACTTGCCCACAGCAATTGGCAGCAGCAACATATTCTGCCTCTGTAGTAGAAGTAGCCACAATGGTCTGCTTTTTGCATTGCCAAGAAATAGTCTACTGCCAAAGAAATTGACAACACTTCTTGATTTTCCTGTCAAGAATTTGCTTCGATAGTTGGATTCACTATCTGAGTAGGCTTCTAGGTTAAATAAGGATACTCTAGGATACCAAAGACCCAGTTTGGGTTTGCCCTTTAGATACCTAAAAATTCTCTTAACAACACTTAAATGAGAGGTCTTTGGAGTGACCTGAAACCTAGAACAAGCACAGACTGCAAACATAATATCAGGCCTAGAAGCAGTCAAATACATTAAAGAACCAATCATGGATCTATAAAGATGGACATCCACATCACTGGCTTCCTCATCCTTGACTAAAGGCTTCTGGGTCTCAATTGGTGTACTAGCAGTCTTAACATTGGACAAAAGTCAAAACTTCTTTAGGTTTTCTGCAAACAAAAAACCCCATAATTTTTTTTTTTTTTCCCTTTTGACTATTAAGATTCCATTTGCATTCTGGTGGACTAGTAATCAAGAAAGATGGTGAGCTCTTCATAAGAACTCTTCTAAAATCTTACCCTTCTCATTAAGACCACAACATTCATTCACACAAAAGTTTTCTTTGTAGAACCAAATATGATATCATCCACATAAACTTGTACTAATATGATATCTTGTTTGTCCTTTCTTAATGAAAAGAGTCTTGTCAATAGTCTCTTCTGTATCCATGTACAACAAGAAAGGTAGATAAGTGCTTACCAGGCTCTAGGAGCTTGGTGTAAGCCATAGAGTGCTTTCACTACCTTGTAGACTTTCTGAGGATACTTAGGATCTATAAAACCTGGTGGTTGAGGACACATAGACCTCTTCTGATCTCCCCCCCCCCACACCCCCCCCCCCCCCCCCCCCCCCCCTCCCCCCCCCCCCCCCCCCCCCCCCCCCCCCCCCCCCCCCCCCCCCCCCCCCCCCCCCCCCCCACCCCCCCCCCCCCCCCCCCCCCCCCCCCCCCCCCCCCCCCCCCCCCCCCCCCCCCCCCCCCCCCCCCCCCCCCCCCCCCCCCCCCCCCCCCCCCCCCCCCCCCCACCCCCCCCCCCCCCCCCCCCCCCCCCCCCCCCCCCCCCCCCCCCCCCCCCCCCCCCCCCCCCCCCCCCCCCCCCCCCCCCCCCCCCCCCCCCCCCCCCCCCCCCCCCCCCCCCCCCCCCCACCCCCCCCCCCCCCCCCCCCCCTCTTTCATCCAATTTTTCCATAAAGGAAGGCACTTTTCACATCCATTTGATAGACTATAAAAGACACATGTAAGAGGGCAAAGGCTAAAAAGATTCTAATGGCTTCATTCCTTGGGCGCATAGGAGCAAAACCTCATCATAATCTATCCCTTCACTCTTGCTATGTCCTGAGCCACAAACCTTGCTTATTTCCTGTCCACAACTCCTTCTCATCCTTCTTATTTTCTCCAAACACATTTTGTCCAATTGCCTTTCTTACGCATAAGGAAAATCTACATGAATCGACTTTTTGAATCTTGAACTGCAGCAATTTTTCCTGCATATCATCAACCCAACTTTCATCTTCAAGTGCTTTATAGATCTTCTTGGGTTCATTTTGAGACAAGAAACAAACAAATAAACAATGCTGGAAGTCCTTATGATTATTTCTCCTTTGCTTTTGAACATAACTTACAAAAGCATGGGCTCCAGAACTTTTAGTCACTTTACTTCTTGTTTGAACTGCTGATTGTGGATCTCCAAGAATTAAAGTTGAAGGATGAAAAGAGTTTATCCTTGATGTGGGAATAGGACTGACATTCACAACAGTTTCTAAATTTGTGAAGTCAGCCACTGCACCCTCATCATCATAAGATGAATTGGTAAAAATACCATCAGTAGGAGTTTTATAAATTTCCTCAAGTGCTGGTATTTCTGAATCATCTTGGTCAGGATTGGGTAGATCACTATCAGTACTGGCGGTACTAACTGGTGTGCTAGCAGTATTAACTATGTTAGTACTGCTAGGTTTAGCAGCTCCTGCTTGTAGAAGCAAATCCTTAGTTTGTTGAGCAAACTCCTTCCTAAGAGCTTTCAGGCGGCTATCAGATCCTTTTCTTGCCTCTTAAGTCTTTCAAGTTCATCCAAAAAGACTTGATCCTCCTTATCTACTGGCTTCCCATTTGTCTTCAAATCAAGATGTTTGTTAGGTGCATCACCTGCATCCTTTGCTATTGACCTCTTGACCATTGAGGAATAAGAAGACCATATTGGTAGTACAAAGTAGTCTTGAGCAGATTCATCTTCTTTTTCAGAATCCCTTGCATCAATAATGTCTTCTATAACCATGCTACTTTTGATTGCTTCTTGTGGACATGCATGTTTGTTGCTTGGTTCTTGATCTTACAAGTTCGATATTCATAGAATCAGTTAAATAATCAAGATCAAATAGCCAAGTTGGTCATTTCCCTGCAACATTTGGTTTATTCTCTAAAAAGGTGATGTGTAGGTTTTCTTCAACTCTCTTGGTTTCTAAATTGTATACCCTAAAAGCCTTGCTTTGCAGAGAATACCCAACTAAAAACCCTTCATCTGTTAACAATCAAACTTTCCCAGATGGTAATGGTATTCTAGATGGTCAACATGGCACCAAAAGGTCTTATGTAGCTTATGATGGTAATTTTAACCCAGCCCCCCCCCACCCCCCGTTACAAGTGTCATAGGTTGTCTTGTTACGGAGACTGGTCACTAATACCCTTTTAAAGAACATAACAAGCAATATAACTGGCTTCAGCCCAAAAAGTAGGTAAAATGAATCTGCTAGAAAGTTCCTAGCAGCCTCAATAAGGGTTCATGTCTTTCTTTCTGCAACTCTATTTTGTTGTGGAGTTCTGGCATTACTGTATTCCTTTCTTGATCCCTTTTGACCCACATAATTCAATAAAATCCCTGTTCTTGAATTCTTATACCATTATCATATCTAATAGTTTTAACTTTTTTTATTTAATTGGTTCTCTATTGGTTTATACAAGTCCTTAGGGATTCCACTAGTTTCTCCTTAGTTCTTAACAAGAACCTTAACTTAACCTGCTAATAATCGTAGTGATAACCAGGCAATAAAGACTTATGGTTTAGACTCTTACAGATGTCGGGTCCAACAAATCCATATGAAGAAGCTGTAAGGAGTGACTAATAGAGCTCACTTATTTGGCCTTACAAGAGGCCTTGTGTTGCTTTCCTTTCTGACAAGCAACACAAGTGTGGTCATTTTGAAAAATATTTGAAGGTAAACCTCTTACAAGACTTCCTCTTTACAAGTGTTGTTTAATGTTTTTTAAAGTTAACATGACCCAACTTTATGCCATTTGTTTGAATTCAACAATTGTGGCTTTTGCTAAGTAAACAGGTAAACCTCTGAAGGAAAAAAACAATGTCGCCTAAATTAAAACTGTACATATTGTTTTGTCTGGGGATTCTAAGTAATACTTGATTTTCATCAGGTAACTTAAATTCAGGAGACAAAACAAGACATTCAGAGTCAGTAAACAGAACCTTGTTCTTTTTGTCACACATTTGTGACACAGAAAAGAGATTAAAATGCTGAAGTTCTTTCACAAAGCACACATCCTCAAAATCTAACTTTCCTGTTTTTATTTTACCTTTACCAGTTATGTAACCTTTACTTCCTCCAAAAGCAACAGGGCCACCATTAAAGTCTTGATATTCAGCAAGGTAGGCCTTGTTTCCAGTCATGTGCCTGGAACATCCACTATCAACTATTCCTTTGTTCTGTAAAGCTCTATGTGGATAATCCTGCACATCAAATAAAAGAGATTAGATTCTCTTAGGGACCCAAGCCTGTTTAGGCTTGAGTCTGCCTAGTGGATCTTTGAAAGTGAAACAATTTCTAAGACTGGATCCACCATTGTATTTGGAGACATTTTGCCAGTAGTGGTGTCTTTTTGGTCTCCAATTACAACCTGCTGAGGGCTTAACAGCAGTTTCCCTTTTTCCCCCAACAGCACTAACTGCATTCAGCTTAGCAGTATTAACCTTTTGTTTTGAAAAATTTGTTCTAAGTGCTGTTGTTTTATTAAAAGGCTTTGAAAATGGTGAATGAGTTTTATGAAAAACAGTTGTAGGTCTAACTCTATTCACAATAGGCTTAACAGTATTAACTTTCATAGCAGCACTAGTTAGTACTGCCTGTCTGTTAAAACTATGCCTAGCAGTACTAACATTTTTAGTACCGCTAGCTCTAGCAGTATTAACTGGAATTTTGCCAGTTCTAGTTAGTACTGCTGTAGGAACAAATTGGTTTTGATGATTTACTCTTTGCACATTGTTCCAAATTGGCCTTATCTCCCTTTGACTAGACTTCATTCTCATGCTATTGTTTAACTCAGCTTGTTTAGTCATCCTCTTTTCATGGAAATCACAATCTCTAATTAGATGACTAAAACTACCACATACAAAACATGCTCTTGCAGTAAACCCATATCCCAACCCTTTCTTTTCAACTGTAGGACTTTTACTATGTGTGAATTGATTCTTAACAGTTTCCCTAGGAGTTTTTCACCTTGACTATAGTACTAGCAAAACTAGGTTGTTCCTGTTCTTTTGTAGGTTGAGACACATGTTCATCTTCACTATCTGATTCATACTCCTCAATGATAGGAGCATCAGACCAAACCTTAGGTTGATTTACTACTTTGGGTTCATTTACAGTTGGTTCAGGCAAAGATTCATGTGTTTCAACACTACAATCTGATTCACAAGTATCAAAGTCACTTTCACTAGGTTGAGACTGTTTTGGACCATATGTAAATTGAGAGTAATCTATTTCTACATCAGGTCCAGATGGCATGTAATTCCCTGTCATGGGTGGGGGTACAGCATGCATTCCTCCTACTGTAACAAACCTATCATACAAAGGTTGTTTTTCTAACTCACTCTCCTTATTCATAAAAACACTTTGTAAAACTTCATTTTCATAGCTCAAAATACCATCATATCTGTGATCCCCATACCCTAGCCCAAATTTATCATTAGCACTCATTTGGGTATTTAGCAGTTTACCAAGATTTTTAGAAGAGGTGTGCCATTTTTCTACTTTAGCTTTTAAATCTTCTTTTTCTTTTTGAGCTTCTGCTAACAATTTCTTATGGTATGTTAGTACATCAGTTTTATCATCTAAGTCTATTTTCATAAACCTTATCTTTTCTTCATACCAAAGTTGACCTTGTTGATGAGCAACTAATTGTGCTTCAACTTTCTTTAGACCTTGAGTATATGCCTTTATTTCTATGCTTGCATCACTTAGTTGTTCTCTTTGTGCATCATACAGTTTTTTAAGTTTAGCATAAGACTCTTTACACTCATTTGAACAGGAAGTTACCTCTGTGTCTGAGCCTGAGCTGTTGCAAGCCATCAAAGCATAATCTTCTTCTTCTTCTGAGTGACTGGTCCAATCTACACCTTCTCCATCAATGGTCACCAATGCTTTAGAGTCTTCCTGCTTACCAGATCTTCTCCCATCCTTATTTCCAGAGTTCCAAGCATCTCTCCTCCTACTATCTTGATTTCCCTTGGTTCTACACTCTCTAGCAAAATGGCCTATCTTGTGGCAATTGTAGCATTCGACTTTGGTTTTATCAAAACCAACTGGTTCCTTTGCATCAAATTGTAGCTTTCTACCAGTCTTTTTGTAGAACTTTTTCATTCTCATCGAAATCATGGCCACCTGCCATTTCAAGTCCATTTCTTCTAGGTCATATTCATCAAGCTGTTCCAAGTCCTCATGATCCAGTTGAGGGCAACTTGATTGATTAGCAAGTAAGGAGTATGATGAAGTTTGTTCATACTGTGAGTTTTGACCAGAAGGAGTGGAAACATTATAAGCGGTACTAACATCATTAGTACTGCTTGTGTTCTCAGAGACAAATGCTACATTTTGCGTGCTAGATGATGATGCAGTAGAGCCTTTTACATCATTCTCAAAGACTCTTAGATTATTATACAGATCATCAAAGCTGAGACTGTCTACTCCTGGTTTGGTCCTCATGATTAAGGAAACTTGAGACCAGGCAGAAGGTAAAGATCTAAGGAATTTCTGATTTGCATCCTCAGTGGATACACCTGCTCCATGAATCTCTAATTGACTCAGAAGACTTTGGAACCTGTCATAGCCTTTATGAAGCCCTTCTGAGTTTGATACAGAGAATCCTTCAAACTGTTGCTTTAAGATATACTTCTGCATCTTCTTTGATTCGTCATTTCCACCAAATCTGGATTTGATGGCATCCCACATCTCTTTTGCATCAGTCATCTTATGGAATTTAGCAAGATGATCTTCTGGTAAAGCCATAAGCAAAGTGGTTCTAGCTTTTCTTTCCCTTTCTCTGGCTAGGATCTCTTCTGCAGTCCTTGGAGGCAAAACCTTGATTTGACCTTGTGTATCTGTGGTGATTGATACAGGACCATTCCCATTTTGTATAACTTCCCAGATTGGATAGTCTGTATGGGCCAAATAATGTTCCATTTTCATGGCCCATATATCGTATTCTCCCTTTTTGTGTTGTTGGCGTTTGTGATGTTGAGGGTGGTGGTGGTGGTGGAATTTCATCTTGTGATCCAGACATGATTAGTTTTGTAGGATGATGAAGTATAACTGGTTTTTGTTTTGTTCTCCTTACTAGAGTTTCTCACAGGAACTTGATACACTTGTGGATTCCAATGAACATATCTTTGCAGCCTGCTAAGAGTGATAGCCAACTTGTATAAATACAGTCGTCGTCTACGAGTGTGACTTGAGCCAGAAACAGTAAAGACTATGCAATAATATTGTATATGCGGAATCTACACAATAGTATTAAGAAGAACAATGAATAACTAAACTTGATTCTTTTATTAATCTGCTTTAAGTGATTACAGATTACTAACTATGAGATATGATTGTATGAGATGTATATTGAACTCATACCTAACTATGCCGTGAGGGATCCTTTTATAGACTAAGGATAAACCTAATAGCTTAACAAAAACGCATAAAAGATAATACATATCTTTTCCTATAATATCTCATACATATCTCTTAAACAGTACTAACTATTTTTTACTAACGGTACTAACTAACTGATTAGTACTTAACACTTTGTACTGTCAGTACTAATTATAACTATCGGTACTAACTATTATCACCAGCGGTACTAAGTTAGGAAAACATAATTCCCAACAAAGACTTAGACTCTTGAAGTGTCTCCTTGATGATTAAAATTCTCTTTCAGGTTCTTTGTAAGGTGTAAATAGTTCGTTCGTAAAACTCCTTATCATGCACTACCTGAAACAAGGGATAAACAATCAGTAGGATGGAGAAAGGTATATATATATAAAAAAATTAGGCTTTAAGTTCGAGAATGGAAAAGAACTTTATCAGACTACCTATACGTCGTATTCAATAGAAGTGAATATGCCGTATTGATTAGTTTGAATGAATACGCTGTATTGGACAGAGAACTGGATACGCCGTATCCGATAGAAGTGGATACGCCGTATTCAACTATCAACCAGAACAGTGTATTAAGAAAAACAATTAAATACACAAATAATTAAACACACAAATATACAAGCAAACAATTAAATACAAATATACAAAATTTACAGATTATACAAGAATATATACTAATCTAAATTACACCAATCCTAAAGGTTAGATCTAATCTAATGTTAAAAACCAAAATATCAAATAAAAATCAAGATTAATTTTCACTCCCCGGCAGCGGCGCCAAAAACTTGATGTGTCATTGTGTGGTGTATATTTTATTGATTCAAGTTTTAAATTTATATTTTGCCGACTAAACCAAAAACAACACTTTAACGGGCAGTGTACCTGATCGGTAGTAGTTTTGTGGTAAGTAGGGTGTCGAACACTTAAAGCGAGGTTAAATCTATCAATTTAATTAATATCTTGGTTATCTATTCTATGTTAATTCTATTCTATTCTAAACCTATGTCAAATCTATGTCAGTTTAAATCCTAATTCTAACGGGGAAATGGGGTTTTCAGCCTGAGATACTGGCACGGTTTGGTTGGTGACTACAATTAATTCAAGGCACTGTTACCCATGCAAGCTAATTAACAAAAGATGAAAGAGCGGTCGAACCTTATGTAAGAAAACTGTATTAACCATTATTAATCCGATTAGAACGTAGGTTTGTTTATTTTGTGCAATAATTTCTTCTCTCGAGGTGGCATATCATTCTTACGACTTAGGCGTTACATCAGCCTAAGACCTAGACAGAATAATTCTGTCACAATTAAAGCATCCGCATAAAGCAACCTATTTTCTAATTATAATCTATCTTAGAGATTAAAGCAATGGTGATCTTATTAAACCCTAACTCATAGAGACTTTACCCACTTACCGCTTAATGGCAATTCATACACTAGTAGTCCACTTGTCCAACTATCTAATGGAATCAGAACGTTACTTGTTGAATTATCCAGGTTACCTGCTAGTCAACACGATCAATAAACCATTAGTAATATCCAATTAACTAGTCAAGCCCGAAGCGTATCCTAGACACAGACTTAGAAGGACAATATTTGTGTAACTATGATTCTAGATGTATAAATTACTATATGGAGAGCTATCTCAGACTCTAGATCTACTTGGTCCGTGTCACTAGATCCAGTTGAATGATAGGTCGCATACAAAAGCGCGTAAACAAGTATAAATTGATAAACATAAACAAGCACTCAACGATAAATCAAGAAATCGAGATAAACAAATACCAAACATTCAAATCTTCATAATAATGGCTAATACCCGAAGGTATTAGCCTTTAAACGTCATAATAAATACAAGAGCAATTATTTAGCCAAGGTAAACTAACCGAGTTAACGAATGATACCAAAAACTGAATGATTACTAAAGTATATGGAATTACACGTTGTCTTCTATGGAATTAAATACGTTGCTCGACCTCTTCTGCTCTTTTTCTCCTTTGAAAATTGACTTTTGTGGTTTAGGTATCGAGAATATGATTTAGCACACTTAAAACTCGTTTTTGAGTTTTGTATTTATAGGGTCTGGAAGTCGGTTGGATACGGCGTATCCAAGAGTTAGATACGGCGTATTGGGGATTTCTTGGAGTAGGGACCACGCTTGATATCTTCTAGAATATTATATTGATTCCATATCTTGAATACGGCGTATTGAGTCCTCTAGATACGGCGTATTGATCTTTATTCCTCTATGGTCTTTGGTGAGTGCAGGCACGGATACGCCGTATCTTCCTTGATGGATA